>JAJIBD010008163.1:0-79074 GCA_021461705.1 Cryptotis parvus
CCTGAATGCAGAACAAGGAGTAACTCCTGAGCATTGCTGGGTTTGACCCAAAAAACTGTGGGCTGGCAATACAGTGTCAACCTGAGGATGCAGTGCTGAGGATTATCTGGGCCAGCCTGGTGATGCTCGAGAGCCTCCAGGGCTACATCCAGCAATGCTCAGTCCATGTCATGCTGGGAAAGGAACCGGAGTCAGTTACAGGCTAAGCATCTGCCCTAAGTACTGTACTATCTCCTGGAACCCTAGATTGACGTTTTGGTTTTTGGGATTTGTTTGTTTATTTGTTTGTTTTTATGAGCTTGGTGATAGTAGATAGTCTTCTTGCTTAAGTAAGAGGTAATGGAAAGGAATGGGGGCTCATTATAAAGTCTGAGAAATATGGAGGAAAGAGATAGGGCTGATGACAGAAACATGAATCCCCGTCATAGCCATGCAGAGCTTCAGTGGTTCTTGGAAACTCAACCTGTGAGACATGTGGTCTCTGGAAATAGAGATTTGGCAGTCAGAGAGTAGCAAGAGTAGGTAAAGCTTCAGGTACGGCTCCCTAGGGGTAGCAGGGGAAGAGCAGGAGGCAGAGCTACACCTTACTATAGAGGGAGGTGGAACAAAGAAAGGGGGTTAGACTATCTCTGGGTGAAACTAATCTTGGAAACAAATCAGAACTGGGAAATGAGGAGGGTGTGTGGGCAGAGGGGGGTAACCTGGGATTGTGGTGGGGGAATTTGGAAACCCAGGCAGAAAAATTGGTGTAGTAGCTCTTCAACTCTAAAATAATGACTTTCATGCTATTATAAACTAAGATACCTCAATTTAAAAAAAAGTTTAATATAAAAATGAAAGGAGGTGAAATAAGAGGAGCACACGTGTGAAGGAGTCTGTGGAGTTGAGAGGAAAAGCATTCTCCCCTCTAGAAAAGCTGTGGGATAAAATGAGATCTTGGAAGCCAAAGAGATAGCATTTTCAGGAAGAGTGACCAGTTTGATAAAATGGAAGGGGGCCACTGTTCCAGGGACTATTGCTTGCTCAGATTTGGGGCCTCAGTGCCTGCCTTTGCCGACTCTAGTCCAGATCCTAAACGAATCTCCACTCCAAGGGTTAAGCAGAGAACTGACTGGCTGTCTAGACTGCATAGTATAAACTCTTCAGAGGAGCAAATTGATCCAGCCTGCATATTGATTCTGTTTGGGTCAATCCAGTACAGTCTGCTCTGACTGGGGGAGGGTAGCTGGTGAGCCTGAGTCTATAGCAGCATGTGGGCAGCCTTACTAAGCAGAATGTGCAGAGAAAGAGATCATGGAAGATCAACACTAGGGGGCTGGAGGCAGTGCTGTGGGTAAGGCTCTTTCTCGGCACATCCCTGGCACAACCAAGACTGATCTTCAACCAAAGAGCCAGGAGTAGTCCCTGAGCAGAGCCAGTGTGGTCTCCCAAAATAAATAATAGATTTTTTTCTTTTTTGGGTAACACCCAACAATGCTTAGGGGTTACTCCTGGCTCTGCACTCAGGAATTACTTCTGGCTGTGCTTGGGGGACCATATGGGATGCCAGGATCAAACCTGGGTCGCCCGAGTCAGCCACATGCAAGGCAAATGCCCTACCCGCTATGCTATCACTCTGGCCCCAAAAATAGGTAATTTAAAAAAATATAAACACTACAGCTTTACTCAGTGAAGATCACTATGGTGACCACAGATTAGGTCATGTTTTAAATACTTTAGATATACTACTTTATTTAATTGGTTTTAACCTATCAGTATTCAGAGACATCCTATGACAAGGATGTGAGTACCCTATGTAATAATGCCAATGAATCTGCTTTGGTGTAGCACCAAAGCAAACATAAACAGCCCCCACCAACTAGTTCTAGATAATAGCGCATCCAGAATTTGAATGATTATCACTGTCCAACCTTAACATCCAAGCCATCCCCTCTAATCTGCCCTGTCAGGAAAGCTATATAATATCTAAACCATGCCCCCACCATGAAGGGTAGACAGTGAAATTTCAACGACTTAAAATCACGAAGTCTATGAACATTAGATGTAAGATTAAAACATCAAGAACAGAAATAAAGTGTCAGGGACAGAGAAAACAATGGAGAAGACATCAGTAAGTTGCCAAATTCAAGAAGAATATCCTAATGGCTATAGGAATTTAGGAGAGGCATCAAGGAAGGCAGTCTGAGCCTGTGGGGGAGGAGATGCTACAGAACAGGCGGGGAGGTGGAATGGAGGGAGATGGGCAAGTGTTTATATCCTGGGGAAGGAGATGGATGAGAAAGGGTGAATGCAGAGCAGAATGAGCAACTCTTCAGGAAATCCTGAGTCTGCTGCTGAAAGTAGGAAATGTGACTGCAAAGGTGAATGAGGGTTGCCTAACAGAGGACCGTAAATTCTAAGCTAAAACTCAGACTTTCTTCTGTGGTGAACAGGAAACCATTAAAAGTGTTGTATATGAAAATATTGATTTAGAAAATTAACCTGATCATCTATTGGAAGAGGAATAGATAGAACTGGGGACCTTTAAAGAGATTCTGAGGACTGGAGCCCGGCTCGCGCCGAGCCCAGCTGGCGATGGGATCCCCAAGGAGGGCAGATGGGTTTTGGGTGTTGGCCCATCGCCTCTGAGGGGTCCCGGAAGCAGCCAGATGAAACTCGCCCATCACACTAGCCACCATCTTCGCTGTCCGGACGCTGAGAAACTGACCCACGAACAGATCAACTGAGCAAGACCAGTTCGAGCCCAGGTAGGCGGCTCCCAGAAGCGGGATTCACTGGGAATTCGCCAGATGGAGTCAGGGTTAAGCCACTCCCCCTCCTCCATTTTGCCGAGCCTGGTGGACCCGCCCAGGAACTGCCCGGGAACCAGTATGCAGAGCTCGCAAGCGGCTGGGGAGACTGGAGCCCGGCTCACGCCGAGCCCAGCTGACGGTGGGATCCCAAGGGAGGGCAGATGGGTTTTGGGTGTTGGGCCCATCGCCTCTGAGGGGTCCCGGAAGCAGCCAGATGAAACTCGCCCATCACACTAGCCACCATCTTCGCTGTCCGGACGCTGAGAAACTGACCCACGAACAGATCAACTGAGCAAGACCAGTTCGAGCCCAGGTAGGCGGCTCCCAGAAGCGGGATTCACTGGGAATTCCGCCAGATGGAGTCAGGGTTAAGCCACCTCCCCCCTCCTCCATTTTGCCGAGCCTGGTGGACCCGCCCAGGAACTGCCCGGGAACCAGTATGCAGAGCTCGCAAGCGGCTGGGGAGACTGGAGCCGGCTCACGCCGAGCCCAGCTGACGATGGGATCCCAAGGAGGGCAGATGGGTTTTTGGAGTGTTGGCCCATCGCCTCTGAGGGGTCCCGGAAGCAGCCAGATGAAACTCGCCCATCACACTAGCCACCATCTTCGCTGTCCGAGGCGCTGAGAAACTGACCCACGAACAGATCAACTGAGCAAGACCAGTTCGAAGCCCAGATCCAGCGACGCAAGCGGCGCGCAGGTCCACTAAAATAGTGAAACAGTAATGTCATTTAATGCACTGTATTCCACGAAGAGCAGGAAAGTTTGTCGGGAAGGAGATATAGAGACGAAGGAAATGACATACAGAATCTGCCGGGTGGTTGGGGTGCGGGAGGGGGAGGGGGGTGGGGACATTGGTGATGGTAGATGGGTTTGGGTGGAGGGATGGGTGTTGGAACACTGTGGATCCAAAACTCTACATGAGCATCTTTCAATTGTATGTCTAAAATGGTGTAATGATATTTGGGGGAAAATAATAAAATTAAAAAAAAAAAAAAAAAAAAAAAGTGGAAATTATCACAAACGCGTGGGAGTCAGGCGAGGTAACAGAGAATGGAGCAGTGTGCTAATAATTGTCAAAAGTGCTAATACCAACCTGGAACTGAGCATTAAATACTGGCAAAAAGGTACACATGACAACCTCTTAATGTATGTATTGTAATCCACAATGTGGACGGGAATGAAAAGAGAAAAGAGAGAGAGAGAGAGAGAGAGAGAGAGAGAGAGAATAAAAGAACCTGCCATAGAGGCAGGTTAGGGGGAGGAGGGGGAATCGGGGACATTGGTGGTGGGAACGGGCACTGGTGAAGGGATGGGTGCTGGAACACTATATGACCCGAAACCCAAATATGAACATCTTTGTAATTGTATATCTCACAGTGGTATAATAAAATATTAAAAAAAAAAAAAAGAGATTCTGAGCCAAGGGGGTTTGTGTTAAATCTTAGAAAAAATCTCAGAGGTTTGAGAGATAGTACAGTGAGTAGGGCACTTGCCTTGCATGCGCCCAATCTGTGGTCAATTTCCAGCATCCCATATGTCCCCTGAGCACCATGAGGAGTAATTCCTAGTGCAAATCCAGGAGTGACCCCGGAGCATCCCTAGTGCAAATACAGGAGTGACCCCTGAGCATCGCCAGGTGTGACCCTAACCACTAAAAACAAAACAAAGAAAAACAGAAAAACAAACCCTCAATAGGAGCAGCTTTCAGGCAGGGTCAAGAAGATTATTTATTCATTAGCCATGGAGGGTGGTGTAACCAGAGGACTCTAAATCATGATCAAGAAGATAAGGAGAATATTTCTCCCATGGGGAGAGCTAATTTTTTTTCTCTTTTAAATAAACACTTCTTTAAACTCTCAAAAAGAAAAAAAGAAAGAAGAGATAAGCAAAGGACTGGGAGAGAGCTCAGTGGGTTGGAGCACATGTTTTAGCTGCAAAAGCCCCAGGGTCGTTTCCTATACTACATAGTCTACTTAGCACTGAGAGAGAAGTAGCTCCTGAGCACGCTGGAGTGTTCATCCCAAAAACCAAACAAATAAAAGCGATAAGCTGGGAGATGGAACAATAGTACAATGGGTACAGCATTTGGCTTGCACACAGTCAACCCAGATTTGATCTCCAGCATCCTATATGGTTATATCAACCAGATGCCATTGGGCTACATTGGCACGTGATAGGGTCTAATGGAAATGTTACTGGCGCCCACTCGAGCAAATCGATGAATAACGGGATTCAAGTGTTCAAGTGTTCATCCTATATGGTTCCCCAAGCACCACCAGGACTAATCTTTAAGGCCAGAGCCAGGAGTAACCCCTGAGCATCACCAGGTGTGGCCCAAAATAACAAAAATGTTCAAACAGAAATAAGCAAAGGTCACAGCTTGAGAACATGAGGAGAGTCTGAGCAGCAGAACTCAGTTACGAAGGGAGAATGAAGGGCCTAGAGATAGCACAGTTGCTAGATGCCTTCTTGGCTGCCATGAAGCTGAGAGTTGTTTCCCTGGCTCCACCCACATGCTGTAGCATGATTCCAGGACACTTCCATTTCCAGTCCCGAGCCATGGCAAAGTGTGTGATCTCTATTGCACCTCAACTGAGAGTATATTCCCAGAAACGGAAAAGTCTGATCCTTAGCAAGCATTACAACCATGGATGCTATACCTCTACCAAGCACTGCAACCAACCCAGTGTGTACAAGCTCCACTCCCAAAGTGTGTGGCCCTTGGAGCACACTATAGGCAAAAAATGTAAATGAGAACTGCAACCAGGTGTGTGACACTCCTGTCTTCACAGCAGCACCCAAAAAGGGGAAATGGAAAGAAAAGAACATTGAACCCGAAGGAACCCTGACAAGTTCTGTTGGAGAGCATGGTGCAGGAAAGCAGAAACTAACTATGGAACAAAATGGAGGCTACCTGGAGGCCTGTTCACACATGACTTGTAGAGTTTTAGCACGCAGGACTAAGTGAGAGAATCAGGACCACAGATATCTCAGACAAAAAGATGGTCTGTGGGGCTGGAGCAATAACACAGCAGCTAGGGCATTTGCCTTGTATGAAGCCAACCAAGGTTCAATCTCCAGCATCCCATATAGTCCCACAAGCACCACCAAGAGTGATCCCTGAGTGCAGAGCCAGGAGAAATCCCTGAGCATTGCTGGATATGACACAAAAAGATCATTTTTAAAAAGTCTGCATTAGCCATGGAAAAATGGAAACAGCAGGGAAATAGCCTGCCCTGAGAGTCTATGGAGAAAAATAGGAATGTAATGCCTAAGAGGAGCAAAGTGGAGAGAGAGCTGAGAGCAAAGTAAGGGAGCATGGTGCAAAGATGAACTTGGAAAATGTTTTTGTGTTGGAAAAGTTTCATGCTCAAGAACTATGTCCTGGGCCAGAGCAATAGGACAGCGGGTAAGGCATTTGCCTTGCATGCAGTTGACCGGGTTCAATCCCTGGCATCCCATATGGTCCCCTGAGCATCGCGCCAGGAGTAATTCCTGAGTGCAGAGCCAGGAGCAACCCCCTGAGCATTGCCGGATGTGACCCAAAAAGAAAAAAAAGAACTTTGTCCTACAAGGAAGTGTTTTGAAAATGAGAGTCAGGAGCCGGAATAATAGCACAGCAGGTAGGATGTTTGCCTTGCATGTGGCCAATCCAGGTCCATCCATCCTGGCATCCCATATGGTTTCGAGCACTGCCAGGGAGTAATTCCTGAGGGCAGAGCCAGGATTAACCCCTGAGAATTGCCAGGTGTGACCCCAAAAAGCAAAAAAAAAAGAGTCAGATATGCCAGCAGTATCACCGCTCCCCACATACCATGGATTTGCATCTTTCTCTGTGTCGTTCCTCCTGCCTAGCCAGACTATGGGGAGTTGTCCCAGTCCAGATCACTGAAGGAGGTTCGGGGTTAAGGGGTGAAAATTTTGCAGCATCTCTGAATGTGGAAACCTCGTGAAGGTCCTGAGAAGTAACCCCACGTGCATGCACCCCTTCTTCCAACCATGTAATTCTATTTCTAGTTCTACTCCAGGACAGATGCAATTTCAGGATTATTTAATTTAAACATCTAATAATTTATCTTCCTATTTCATGTTTCTGAGCCAATAAATAAAAAATTCACCTTTTAAAGATATTTTTTCCTCTTTCCCTGAGGTTTTAGTCTTTTCTTCCCCTCTCCCCTTTCCCTTTATTGAGATGTCTAGTGGAAAATTAAGGGTTACTATGGCACAAAGGAGATTTGGGGACACTAAGGGCTGAGAAAGAATTGACTCAGCTCCATTTTGAAGGAACAAATAGAGCTCAGAAAGGGACACTGCTGGTTCACATTAGTTTCCCTCAAACCGAAATCTCACTTGTGAGATTTAAAACCAGAGTCCATAAACAGTGTAGACATAACCACCCTTGTTATCTGTGCTTAACTGTTATCAATGTCTTGTCCACTCCCTTCCGCTTTACTCCACAGTGTACTTATGCAAGAATTTCTCAACAACTCCAAAAAGCTTTTAATCTTTTAATTGGGAGTAAAATAATGCAGGCAGCTATTAGAGAAATATGATCAAGGAGGATAAAGAATCCAACAGAGCAGAAGCAAAAGTAATTAAGAAATGCTAAGGTTTCGTGATTTTGTTTATTGAAAAATTTTGGTAAAATAGCTTTCTTCTTTTTTTTTTTTCAGCAGTAGAGATGGAATCCAGGGCCTTGCACACAGGCTGGATCCCAGGGCCTTGCACACAGGCATGCGTGCACTCTGTTACTGAGTCACATCCTTGACCCCTAATGCACTTTTAGATTTAGAGAAAAGTTGAAAGACTATACAGTGTTCCCATACACCTAATTTACTGTTATTAACTCTTACTAATAACATTTTTTTTTAATTTTGGTTCCAGTGCCACACCTGGCAGTGCTCAGAGGGGTCGCTCCAAGTAGTGCTTAGGGAACTGTGGTTGTGGGGCCTCCGACATGCAGTGTATGTCTCAGCTCATTGAGCTGTGTCTATGGCACCTTGCTTTTAACTTTGTGGTGGAAGTGAAAGAAAAATCAGGCAAATTCTCAGAGTGCAAGATGAGAAGGACAGAATATATTTTCTTATAGTTACTGATGTCCTAGAAGAGTGGATAGATTCTGTGGATATGGAAAGGAAGAGAATCTGCAAAGCTGAAGATTCAATAGCGTTTCTCCAGTGCCCTAAACCTGTTTCTGCAGAGTTCTGGAAAGGTCAGAGCAGGGTTTTTCATCAACTGCAGGAGACCCTACTGTCCTTTCCTTTCTCTTCTAGACAATGTTGTGTTAGTAACTCCCACACAGCTTCTGGGTTGCCTCTTGCATAGATGCACTGAATCGAGAGGTTCATTAACACCGGGTCTAACCCCACAAAGAGGGAGAGGCATAATTGAAAACAACTGAAAAATGCTTGTAAACTGTTTAAGTTTGCTATTCAGGATTTCCCAACAATTTTTTACTTTTTTTTTCAGATAGTTTGGAAAAAATAAATACTATAAGACATTCTAATAAGCAAAGCCATATAGAATTTTCTAGGGAAAGTCTTATCCGTGGCCTCCTACTGGGACTTTTTTTTATTTTCTTGACAGAATTTAAATTCTTGCCAATTTGAGATCAGTCTTTGGTTAATTTTGGAGTTCTAGTTTTTAAAAACCAAATCAGTTTAGTTGCAGATAGTTTCCCTTTAAATGCTTTTCTTGGGACTAGAGAGATAGTACAGCGGTAGGGCATTTGCCTTCCACGCAGTCGAGCCAGCAATCCCCTGTATGGTCCCCCGAGCACTTCCATGAGTAATTCCAGAGTGCAGAGCTAGGAGTAGCCCCTAAGCATTGCCGGGGTGACCCAAAAACAGATAGATAGATAGATAGATAGATAGATAGATAGATAGATAGATAGATAGATAGATAGATAGACAGACAGACAGACAGACAGACAGACAGACAGACAGACAGACAGACAGACAGACAGACAGGTAGGTAGATGCTTTTCTTGGGGTAAAGAGATAGTATAGGAGATAAGGCATTTTTTATAAGCAACTGACCCTGGTTCAAATCCCTGGAACCACAAATGGTCCCCAAAGCACCGCCAGGTACTCTCCTGAGCAAGAACCAGAAATAGACCCTGAGTACTCAAGGTGCAGCCCCCCCATCTCCAAAGCAAAAAAATATTTTTTTATCAATAATTATTTAGTGGTAAATAGAATCTTATGAAAAAGATCATTTTGGTCTTAAAGAAATTGTACATCATTCTTAAAATTTCTTTCATGTGATTACTATTTTAATTTACAAACCCAGGTATAAGTTCTATATTGTCCAAGAATTATTTTAATAAATGATTTAATTTTTCCCTTTTCAGGAATTTGCTGGTCCATTCATCTCAATTTCAAAACTGATATTTTGTACCTGGCTACATGACTTTGTTTTTTTCTCTTATAAGCCAACCAGTACTTTAACAAAAGCACAACTGTATGATGTTGATGACTATAAAAAATTCCTTATTTTAGTATATTATGGTTACAATGGTATTAAAAATTATAGTATTGATGCACAAGGTTACTGTACCCCACCATCAGCAAGGTGCTCTCAATGTCTACCTCTGGTCCATCTTCCCATATTCTCCACCTTCCCAGCACGCACACACACACACACACACACACATATGCACACACACACACAATTTGCTAATAACAAGGTCAAGAGCTTGTCATTGTGTTGTCCCTTATGTTCTTTAGATGAGTGACATCACTTGGTATTTGTTCTCCCTCCGACTTATTTCACTTACAAAAAATTTGGGAGTTGCTCATAGTGGTATAATTAAATGTTTAATTTAAAATAATTGGGGGTTGCATCAATGTATGTATGGCAAACCACAATGTTTAAGAGATGGGAGAGAGGGAAAGAGAGAGAGAGAGAAAGAGGAAAAAGAAAAGTGTCTACCATAGAAGCAGGTTAGGGGAAGGGGGAGGGAATGTAGGGACATTGGTGGTGGGAATAAGGCACTGGTGGAGGGATGGGTGCTGGAACACTGTATGACTGAAACCTAATTATGAATATTTTTATAACTGTGTATCTCACTGTGATATAAAAAATAAAATGTTTTAAAAATTGGAGTGTTGGAGTGTTGGACTACACTCCATACTACTCAAGTGTAATTTCTGACTTGTGCCCAGAAGGGACCCCTGGCAGTGCTCTGCAAACCATGTGCTATGCTAAGAACTAAGCCCCGGCAAACTATGTAGGGCAAGCATGCTACCTCCTGTATTACTTCTCCAGCTCAAAGTTGACTTTTATGGAGGTATTGCTAGCATGATAAGTAAATATACTAAATGTGAAACTACTAATGGAATTGACTTTAGCATGTTCAACCACTGGGATCAAGGAAGATTAACAGAATTTTAAATGTTGTCTTCTTAAAGTTCACAATACTTCATTGCATTAGAGTGTCAAGTTGTTGCAAAGATTTCATAGAACAATAGTTCATTGATTTTAAGTTGGGTCATTTCATCTGGTGATTTTTCTGCTGGTTCCAGTGTATCTTGCAACTTGCAAATGTCCAGACATCGATTCACCTTCAGTTGGCTTCAACAGATTCTGATGGACAGATTCTTTATGTTTTAAATATGTATTTATTGAAAATTTTAATATAGAAAAATCAAAATATAGTCATCGGAAGGATTTTAATTTCCTAGAGTTGCTGAATCTTCACAATGATTATTAGCATTTCCCCCTCTGTTTTCTAGGTAGAAATACATATGCTTATATGTTTTTAAATACATACATATACACATTTAAATACATATATTTAACAATAGGATTAATAATATTAATGTTTCTATGTACTGTTATCTGTATATATCATGAATTTTAAATTTTATTTTCTATGGTAGTTTCTAATTTACAAGGGTGTAAATTTTTTTGTTTTATAGTTTTGTAGTTATAATGTCTAATATTGTGTACATCTAGAAGTGCTTATATTTCTCCACCAAGTCTGTTAGATACTTTTAGCCCAATCTTTTTCCTCATGATTTATTTTTGTAGTTTTTTTTTTTTGTGGGGGTCACACCCAGTGGTGCTCAGGGATCACTCCTGGTTCTGCACTCGGAAATTATTCCTGGCATCCTCAGGGGACCATCCAGAATGCTGGAGGTCAAACCCACACGCACAAGGCAAGCATATTATCCACTGTACTATCTCTCCAACCCCCATGATTTTTCCATGAATAAACATAGATGGAGACTACAAATGTAGTACAGCAGTGGGGCACTTGACTTACCAGGTTTGACCATGGTCGAACTGGCTGATCCAGGGTGGATCCCTGGCATCACACATGGCCTCCCAAACACTGTCAGGAAAGATCTCTGAACACAAAGCCAGGCGCAAGCCCTGAACACATCCGGATGTAGCCCATAGAAAAACACGAAACAAATATATAGATATACATACATGTCACATGGGTATGCCAGGATCTGTTTAGTTTATGGACATTTTGATTGTTTCTGATCTCACTATTTTTAAATAATATTGCTATGAACATCTTTGGGTAATAGTTTTTTACTATTATTATGTCAAGCTTCTTTGAAACTGAGGAAAATCATAGTGAGCTATTGCATGTTCTCTACAAAATCAGAATTTTTTTTTTTTTTTGTTTGGCGGCCACACCAAGCATTTAGTCTTCACTTAGAAGGCATAAAGGTGGGTCCGGAGCAATAGCCCAGTGGGTAGGGTGTTTGCCTTGCACGCAGCCTGTGCCGGCCGGGTTCAATCCCCGGCATCCCATATGGTCCCCTGAGCACTGCCAGGAGTAATTCCTGAGTGCAGAGCCAGGAGAAACCCCTGAGCATCGCTGGGTGTGACCCAAAAAGCAAAAAAAAAAAAGGCATAAAAGGTATAAAGGTCATGAAGTTGGGACTACAGGAGGAAAAGCTGTACTAAACCAGGAAGCCTGACCTTGTCCCCTGAGGCCATTCAGATGTGAGCTGCAGTGCACAGGAGTCTAACCTGTGAATGGGCCTCAGTATGTCTCCCGCCGGGTCAGTAAAATAACTTCTGGGCCTAAACAACGTGTTTGCCTTGCACTCAGACAACCCAGGTTTGATCCCCAGCATCCTATATGGTCCCCCAAGCACTGCCAGCAATAATGAGTGCAGCGCCAGAAGTAACCCCTGAGCAATGTCGGGTGTGACCCAAAAAAAAAAAAAAAAAAGAAAAGAAAAAGAAAATGGAAGTGAAGCTTCTGATGTGAGACTGGATGGCAGTTACTGAGGTGTTGTTTTCTGAAAATAAATCTTTGGAAAGGGGCGGCGGGAAGACTACACCCGGCAGTGCTCAAGGCTTGCTCCTGGACTCCATGCCAAGGGGTCACTCCTGGCGGGACTCTGGGAACATATGTGGTGCCAGGGATGGCAACATACAAGGCAAGCAAGCACCTTACCCGCTGTACTATCTCTCTGACCCTGAAAATTAATCTTTTTATTTAATTTAATATTTTATTGAACCACTGTGCTACAGATCAGTACAAAGCTGTTCATGATGGGGTCTCAGTCATACAGTGTCCCTCCACCAGAGCACATTTCCCAACATCAGTGTGCCCTGTCCCCCCCAACACACACACACACACACACACACACACACACACACACACAACATGCATCTATTGCAGGCATGAAAATGAATCTTTAAATGAAATCTGCAGAGCTCCACACCAAGCTTGGAAGATTGCAAGACTTCATCTGCCCTCGCTCAGTGAAAGCACTACCCTGCAGCAGCTCGGGCCAGATTCAAAGGGAGCGGACAATGGGAGAGAGAGAGGGAGAAAGAAGGAACGTGCCTGCCATAGAGACAGGCTGGTCGTAGGGGGTGGGGGGTAGCAGGAGGGCAAAGGGGCACACTGGTGGTGGGAAAGTGCGCTGGTGGAGAGATGGGTGTTAGAGCAGTGTGGGACTGAAACCCAATCATGAACAGCCTTCTGACTGTATGGCACAGTGACTCAAAATAAAATTTAAAAAATAAAGAAGACCTACTTATAATTTAAAGGGGGTGGGCAGAGGCGGGGAGCAAAAAGGGGTGGAGTTGTAATTAGAGAAGCAAAATGCATTTGTTTGCCCCCATGTGGGAGGTCCAGGCGTGTAGAAAATTCAAATCCACCTTTTGTTTTCTATTGAAGACAAACGTACTTGTCAAATAAACCTTTGTGTATCGGAAACCCATAACCCTGACCTGTTCCTCCAGGTCCTCCCTTGCCCCGACATGTACAGCTCACTGGAACGCTTGCTCAGATGGGGGCCGGGGCGCCCAGGCCCTCTGTGTAATGGAGCCTTTCTCTCTGGCTGCTCCTGCCCTTCTAGTCACGCCAAATCAAAGCTACGGCCTTGAGCGCTGACACTCCACTGGGAGTGAGGGAGGATCTGGCAGAGTGCCCTGCAACCCCGACTTGGGGACTAGGGCTTGACTCAGCACTTGCCTGACACTGGCAGTCAAATCAGGGACTGTAACTGGATCTCATCACAAGTCTAGAGTAGACTACAGACCCCTCAAAGTGGTACATCTCACAGTTACTGGCTGGTGGCTGGCAAAATGATAGTAACTCTGTGTGTGTGTGTGTGTGTGTGTGTGTGTCTGTCTGTCTGTCTGTCTGTCTGTCTGTCTCTCTGTCTGTCTGTCTACCCCATATAAAGTGCTGATCTGTCTGATTTGATCATGAGCCTTGACTTACCTTAACGTGCATCCAAATTTCCAGGACATTCCCAAACTTAAACCTCAAATCACCATAATTTCTCCAGAGTAGATAAAAATGTCACTAGAGGCTCGTCAGTCAGATCCTCCTACTGTGTGTTCAGTATTTTCTTCAATACGCTGTGTAGAAAATCACTTAGTGCTTCAAGAAACTCTGGAAATGATTCTCCGTCCGTTTTATAATCAGAAAGTGGAGATGTGGGTGGGGGGGGGCGCGGGGTCTTAATAAATTCACCCCAGGGTGAGAGCAAGGAGCCTGCAAAGCAGCTTTCAAATGCAAGTTTGCTGGACTTCAGCATCTATACACATGCTATTCTTGTGGATTCTGGAAAGTGTTTTCTGGGCCAGTGACCTGGAAGAAGAGGCGGATTTTGCAAATTTTTTCTTAGAGACTCAGAATAGAAGTATGCCACCAACTTGGTGGTTTCTAGGCCACTTCCTGCTAAGGGACTGTGTTAGACGCAGAGCCAAAGGAATCTGTTGCCTTTTCTTTAATCTGTGTATTGCTTTCCATAGAGAGGATCCTTTTTGTAGCCACCACTTTCTTTCCAAAACTTATAACACCATATGTTCTTTAGTAGGAAGTAAAGGTTTCATCAAGAAAATAAAAGGTTTTGGCTGGACTGCCCCTACTGCAGTTGAAAACCCGTTCAAAACATCTGCTTCCATTTTATTTGTTTGCCTTTTGGGGGGAAGTCAAGAATACATTTGAGATAAATAAGAAACACAAATATCTTCCTATGCCATAAAGCCCAGTATCTGGTTATCTGAAAAGATTTTGTTTGTTTGCTTAAATGTTGCTGGAGTAATATTCAGTCTGCACAAAACCCCATGATTAAGATGCAATCAATAAAAAACATTCAGAAATCAGCTCTTGAACACTACCGTAGACTGCATATGTTCCTTGCAGTGGGTTCTCTGCTGTTTCTGAAAACCCATCACTTCTTAGGGAGGCAATTAACAAGATCATAACAAAGTTTCCACAGAAAATTAGCAAAGCCTGGAGTTTGTTCTGGATCCCTGCCCATAGGGAGAAGAACAGCCAGAAGAGGGGAAATAAACATTGCTCTGGACAAATTTAAGCCCAGGATGGGAGAGTCATGCACACAGGTGCACAGAATGCTGTGATACACTGTGATAGGGGTCAGGCCCTTTTCCTGGGCCGCAGGAACGATATAATCCCCCGCCTGAGTGTTATTATATATATTCTTTTTACTGGCTTAAAAATAAACTTTTTTTTTTTTGGGGGCTGGGTGATAGCCCAGTGGGTAGGGCATTTGCCTTGCAGCGGCCAGCCTATGCCGGCCCGGAAGTTCGATCCCCCGGCAACCCATATGGTCCCCTAAGCACTGCCAGGAGTGATTCCTGAGTGCAGAGCCAGGAGTAACCCCTGAGCATTGCCGGGTGTGACCCAAAAAGCAAAAAAAAAAATAAAATAAAATAAAAATAAACTTTTTTTAAGCTGTGGTAGAACTCACACCTAGTGAAACATCCATTCCGTCAGTTCCAACAAAGCTGAAGACTCACAACTTGTCCATCACCCCAGAAGTAAACACTGATCTCAACTAGGAAATTAATTCTCCATACTTGGGAACTTCATATAAATGGAATTAGTCCCATCTTTGTTTTTGATTAATACTTCTTCAACTCACACTTCTTCTAATTCCCTGGATCAACAGTCGATTCCTTTTTTTTTTAATTTTATTTATTTATTTATTTATTTATTTATTTATTTATTTATTTATTTATTTCCCCCCCAAATTTTATTACACCATTTTAGACATACAATTGCAAGATGCTCATGCAGAGTTCTGGTTCCACAGCGTTCCAACACCCAACCCTCCACCCAAACCCATCTCCCATCACCAATGTCCCTACCTCCCTCCCCCTCCCTCACCTCAACTACTTAGCGGGTTCTGCATGTCCTCTCTCTCCTCCCTATCTCTCCCTCCCGCCAAAATTTCCTGCACATCGTGGAATGCAGTGGATTAAAGGACATCCCTGTTTCCACTATTTTGATGAACCGCGCGCCGCGCGACGACCTGGCCTCAAACTTTTTTTTGCTCTGTCAATCTAGTCATGAGGCAGTGTTCCAGCGTCCGGACAGCAAAGGTGGTGGCTAGTGTGGTGGGCGAATCTCATCCAGCTGCTTCCAGGACCCCCGGAGGCGATGGGCCCACTCCCCAAAACCCATCTGCCCTCCCGAGAGCCCCATGGTCAGCTGAGCCAGGGGAAAGCGGAGTTCCAGCTTCCCCAGGCGCGCCCAAGGCCCGCATGCTATCTCGATTCCTTTTTATGGCCGAAAAGTAGCTTATTACACAAGAGTTATACAGCTTGGGACATTGTGTATTATGTGCATAGGTTGTTGTTTATCTGGATATTCTTTTAAATCTAGTTTTTTTCTGTGATGACTACTTGGTTAGTACCAGGTTTTAGCCCCAGTCGAAGTGCTAAGACTATTATTTTATTTATTTATTTATTTATTTATTTATTTATTTATTTATTTATTTATGCTTTTTGGGTCACACCCAGCAATGATCAGTGGTCATTCCTGGCTCTGCACTCAGAAATTACTCCTTGCGGTACTCGGGGGACCATAAAGGATGCCGGGAACCGAACCCAGTTTGGCTGCGTGCAAGGCAAATAAAATGCCCTACCTGCTGTGCTATGGCTCTGGCCCCAAGAGTATTCTTATACAAATCCTTCTGTAGATATATGCTTTCATTGCTCTTGAATAAGTGTTTATGAGTGTGGTTGCTAGGGCATGAAGCAGAAAATGGTTACTTACATACATTTCCAGTTTAGTTTCTGGGGTGGCCTGAGCACTTTATCCCTCCTCCATCAATTTATGATACCAGTCTTTGTTGTCCTTAGATTTTATCAGTAGCACCTTTGATTTTATTTGCTTTTCTCTTGTGATGAATTAACACTCTATTTTGCAAGTTAGCATTAGCTACCTGTGTATTTTGTTTTGTTAACTGAATGTTATAATCTTTAGCCCTTGCGAGGAGGGGGTTGCCTTGAAACAACTGGTGGGGCTCAGGAGATCACTCCTGGCAGTGCTCAGGAGATCACGGTAAAGTGGGGGGTAGTTATAATAGAGGTCAGTCATATGCAAGGCTAGCACCTTCCTTGCTGTACTCTCTAGTTGGTTCCTTGCCCATTTCTTAAAAACTTCATGTGTTTTTTTATTATCGTGTTGCTGGTTATTATTTATGTCTTCATACAATCAAGGATATGCATGAGATTCTTCCCAGGGAGTAAGACCCCAGTTCTTGATCTTTTTGTGTTTCCTCCCAAAAATGATACCTAGAATTCAACATTATTTAGGAGACTATCATGCTGAGTGAAATTAGTCAGAAGGAAAAGGACAGATATAGAATGACTGCATTCATTAATATGACATAAATAGATACCAGTGTTTTACTAAATGTGGGAAATGGTAATGGCAGATTAAGACTCACCATTGAATATACACAAAGAGACTTAAGTGATAAACTCTAAATATCTGCAGGGCTAGCCACAATGTGTAAAATAAGAGGCTGAGAGATGCAGAGACAGAGAGAGAGAGACAGAGAGAGAAAGAGGAAACTGGGGTACCTGCTATTAAGGCAGCATGGGGTGGGCAGGAGGGGGTGGGGTACATTGGTGGTGGAAATGGGGCACTGGTGGAGGGATGGGTGCTGGTATACTGTATTACCAAGAACCAATTATGATCACCTTTGTAATTGTATGTTTCACTGTGGTATAATAAAAAAAAAAAAAAAAAAAGAATTCAACATTATTTAGTATTACATTCCCAGTCCCTTGGATGTTCGCTGGCACACATGGTACATTAACATAAATGTTGGCGAAAGTATCAATAAATGAATAGACAATGAACTGATTTTGGCTCTGATACCCAGAAACAATATTTAGGTGTAATGGCAGTGGCTAACAAGCAAATAAAAGAAAAACAATATTACCTTTGAGTAATAAAATATATTTGGTACCTAAAACCATCAGGTACCAATTTTTTTTTCCTCACCCATAGGAGGTACTAGTAGTGAATCTCCTGGACTAATCTGATTTATTCGATGACTGACCCTCTGCTATCTATCTTGCACTCTACAAAACACACTATCCCCTTCTTCCTGGGGGGTCTAATCAAGTTTCCTTGGCAGGTGATCACTGTATCTAGTTTCAAAGTGTTAGGTAATTAGATTCACCTGATCCCAGTTTCAACCCCTTATTGGTTCTGACAATGATAAAACCTGTCACAGGGGCCCTTTAACTAGGCTCTGTGCCTATTAGAGTGAGCCATTAGAGTGCACTGTCTTTTTAGCCCCAGAGGTCAGTAGGAGGCTTCTGAAAGCTGCCTGAATGGTTTTGGAGCCATTTCCTAAGTGTTAATCCAATGGGCCCCAACCTTTCCATTCAGGGATGTACACTAAATAACCCTTGTCAGCATCCTCATTGGTAGAAAACTAGCCACTGGCAGAGCTTGTTCATGTCCATTAAGTCATTAATCCTTCACATAGCCTCAGTTTTATATCTTCATCTTCCCAGCATTCAGAAGAGGTAACATTAAATAAGAGATTTAATCTGGTCCATATTATAACAGTTTGTTAGTATCTTCTAAGACTGGGTCTTGTTTGATGGATAATTGTGCTTTCTTAGTTGTGGATACACACATGTGGTATTTAAAAGACCACACAGATTTAGAGCTAGAGAGAGTACAGAGAGTAGGCAGCTTGCCTTGCACACAGCTGACTCAGTTTCAGTCCCCAAGAATCACCAGGAGTAATTCCTGGAGTGCAGAGCCAGGAGAAAACACTGAGCATCTCCAGTGTAGCAAATAAATGATAGATAGATAGATAGATAGATAGATAGATAGATAGATAGATAGATAGATAGATAGATAGATAGATAGATAGATAGATAGATAGATAGATAGATAGATAGATAGATAGATAGATAGATAGATAGATAGATAGATAGATGAAATAATAATAATAATTAAAAATTAGACATTTACACAATGACCCTAGGGAGAACGGAGTAGGCTAGAGCTTGTGAGAAAGAAACCAGTGCATGGTGCCCCTAAAGGGAACTGACTGGAAGTCCCAGATGACTCTGTCAAGGGCCAGAGAAACAGTAAAGGTGCATGCAGCCAATCCAGGTTTTATCTCTAGCGCCACATATGGTTCCCTGGGTGAACTGCCAGTGTCTTCATCTATGAGTGTCATCTTTCACTCTGGGATGACCACTCTCCAGCACTTCAGCAGGTCGGGCTCAGACACTCTGTCAGCGTATCCCTAATAGTGTTTCAGCGAGGGAAGTCTCCACAGCACCTCTTTTCTTCTTAAACTCACACAATTATCGTATATTTATCTTGTTATTAAAGTGTACCTTATCTTCTCTTATTTTATAGGAGAACCAGCAGAAATCCACCAATGTTGTCTACCAAGCCCACCACGTGAGCAGGAATAAGAGAGGGCAGGTGGTCGGAACACGGGGTGGATTCCGTGGATGCACAGTTTGGCTGACAGGTGAGCCTTGATGCTATACAGCTGCTGAGCTAGTAGATAAATGGGTTGAAACTCTCTGAGTGCATGCACAGATTTCCTTGGGGGACCACTCCCAGCTCTGCTGAGGGCTTAATCTATGCTCAGGGATCATTCCTGGTATTGCTCAGGGAACCATATGTGGTGCTGGAGATGAAACCTGGGTTAGCTGCATACATCTCTCTGGCCTATGACAGAGTTTTAGGGAAATTAGAAATATTACAGATTTCTTTTGCCATTAGGAGGAGGCTGAGAGGTGTAGTAGAGAAGCTGGCTGTTCATCCTATTTCTAATATCAGTGAAAATTGGGAGTTGCTTCAGAGGGATAGTACAGGGGTTTAGTGCTTGTTTCATATGCCACTCACTCTGATTTGATCCCTAAAAGCCCATCTAACCCCCCAAGCACTGCTAAGAGTGCTCCCTGAGCACAGACAGAGTCAGGAGTAAGCCCTGCATACCAACGGGTATGGCCCACAAACAAAATCAAAACCTACTGAAACATTTAACTATGATCAATTCATAGGAGGGCTCTAGTTTTTAAGTTTTTTCCTCTTTTGGGCAGAGAGGGGCTGAGGTTTGGTCGGACCCTGCAGGCCCACTGCTCCCAGCATAATCCAGAAATCATGTATGGTGCCTGGGATTGAACTGGGTTGCCATCATTCAAGGTTTCCATTACTCCCTGTACTATCTCTCTGTTCTGTTTTTCCTCCTCTTATAAAAAGAAAGGACATGGGCAGGTTGAAAATGAGTTTCCCTTTCAGCTCTAAGAAATTTCATAATTCTCAGTTCTGTGCCTAAACAAGAGTTATTAGCAGCTAATGAATGGGGCTTTTCTAATTTGACCTCAAGCATTTTGGCAGTCTGTAAACTTTCAAACATTTAGCAATATTCTTTATTGTTTGGCTGATGTCTTAACCTTCTTTCTAGTCAACTACATTGCTGGTATAAAAAAAGTTAAAATCTGTGCAAGTAAATTTCTACTCGCTAAGGATTGCACTTATGCGTAGAAATAAGAGCTAACTAATCTGACATTTAGGCAGGCTATGGGAGGGGGAGGGAATTGGGGACATTGGTGGTGGGAAATGGGCACTGGTGGAGGGCCGGGTGCTGGAACACTATGTGACCGAAACCTCCAAACATGAACAACGTTGTAATTGTATATCTCACGGTGGTATAATAAAATATTAATAAAAGAAAAAAATAAGAGCTGACCAAAGAACTCCCTTTTGCTGTGATTTTATGCCCAAGGAATATCAAGGCTGAGGGTGAGTGACAGAACTGGAATTAGTTCTGAGTTGTTAGACTCTGAGCACAAGGACAGAGGTTTCTCCTTGGGACTAAAAAGGCTGGCGTAGCTGACATGCAGGTGGAAGAGGCAGGGGCTGAGAGATGTTCAGCTGCTCACGTGCCTGCCTCATAGCCTAAGTGCAAGGGATAGATCCTGGATGTGGCTGCAGCAAGCCCGGTCCTAATCCTTCCAGCTCACGCCTGGTGGTTCTGCTGGCTGGGATCCATGGTATCACCAGCCATCTCTGGCCACACCACAGTCAGGTGTGGGTGAGCACTGAAATAAAGGGGTATGAGCCCTGGCAAGCACCGTTATTCAAAAGATGCTTGAGCACTAAGACCAGGAGGGTGACACACAGCAATCATGCATATGAACACAGTGACACTCTCCCTCCCCCAATCCAGTGAGCATTGCCACCATTAATGCACACGCACAATACTACAACCAAAGAATTCATCTCCCCACAAATGCCCCCTCTGAGTGTGAGCACCTCAGCCAAATGGGGAGCTCTGAGGTGAGCACCTCGACCAAACATTCATTTGACCCCATCACTATAATACTGCAGTGGGAAGGGAGAGCCGTGACAAAAGGGAAAAACCAAGGTCATCTCTGAGGTGTCTCCTGTGGACTTGAGCCGAGGTACAACGATGCTTTTCCAGGTTGTGAAATCAGCTCACATGTCACTGTCAGATGCAAATTCTTTCTAATTTGAAGAAATTCTATAGAATAGGCAGAGGCCTTGCTTTTCAGTCTCTCATGGTCTGGTCTATGTCAGACTTTTCTTTCTCAAGGTTGGTCCCACACCTGTGGCATGTACCTTTGTTTCTTAAGTTTATACAGCCTTAGTGCAACAACTTTTTCCAATGTGCACAACTTAATGAAATACAGAGACATGAATAGATCATGTTTTGTTGGGGAAATGGTACAATAGACCTGCAGTTTATTTAAAAATATATGTATTTACTATATATATACTACAAGAGTAGTATTTACTCTCTCTCCTCTATATATATATACTACATATTGTAGTATTTATTTACTATATAGTAAAAACTATGTATATACTATATATATATATATACAATATATATATACTCTTGTAGTATATATGTAGTATATATGTAATATATGTAGTATATATACTACATATATACTACAAGAGTATGCTACCCGAATGGCAGAGCCTGGCAAGCTACCTGTGTCGTATTTGATATGCCAAATACCAGTAACAATTATAGACCTCATTCCCATGACCTGATGGAATGTTTTGAGGCTCTTTATGTTCCTAGAGCAAGCAGGTGCCCTTGGCTCTACTTGCATGAGATAGGTCATATGGAGATGTTGCTGGTGCCCACTCGAGCAAATCGATGATGAACGGGAAGACAGTGATGTATTTTTTAAATATTTTTAGAGAAGTATTTGTGATGCACAGTGAAATAAGGCACACTCATACCCTGCAGCCTGGATCAGACAGGCACTCTTCTCCTGTTCTGAGAGTCACTTTAGGAGATTATTAAGACTAACAGGACAGCGCCAGAGAGATAGTATAGCAAGTAAGGCCCTTACCTTGCATGCAGCCAACCCAGGTTTGATCCCTGGTACCGAAGATGGCCCCCACAATCCTCAATAGGAATGATCCCTGTGATCAGAGCCAGGACTAGCCCCTGAGCACTGCCAGGTGTTGCCTCTAAACCAAGAAAATAGAAAAGAATAAAAGGACAAGGTGTCCGAGCAATTTTATAGTGTTTAGAGCATTTGCCTTGCGCACAGCTAACCCTGGTTTGGCACCCGGCATCCCATATGGTTCCCCCAAATAATATGCAGTATTATAGTGATGGGGTCAAATGAATGTTTGGTCGAGGTGCTTACTCCCCACCAGGAGTAATTACTTAGTGCAGAGGCAGAAATAAACCCTAAGCAATGCTGAGTGTGTCCCCGCCCCAAATAAAACAAAACACACATACTCCAAGAAGTTGTTTAGCAAGGGTGTGTGTCTCAGGCTCTGAGCACTGGGCTGGCCCCTCTATCCCAGCTGATTCTGTCACAGGAGCTATGAATTCACTGTCCCTAGACCTTCTAATATTGTCAAGAGAAACCAGAATCTGTATTTGTAGGTACAGCTTGCTAATATTTAAAAAAACAACACACCTTAGCCTATGGGCATCTGTACCTCCCCTAGTCTCCCTATTTATGAACTCTGTTTGCTTCACAAGCCTATATATATCCTGAGGATCATGCAGTTCTTTGAAAGACAAGAAAATATTTAGAGTAAACATTTTTTTCCTATCTTAATGGTTTTGACTTGAAGCGATCAAGTGATGGTCATGAAGATTTAGTTATGGTTCACGAGGGTAAAATGCAGATCAGTTCACAGCTTCCCTCCTTCAGCAGCTGGAACAGCAACAGTCTCATCTTGCCTCTTCCCTCCTCAGGGCTCTCCGGTGCTGGGAAGACAACAATAAGCTTTGCCTCTAGAAGAATACCTGGTCTCCCACGCCATCCCTTGCTACTCTCTCGACGGAGACAATGTTCGTCATGGCCTCAATAAAACCTCGGCTTCTCTGCTGGGGACAGAGAAGAAAACATACGCCGAATTGCTGAGGTGGCCAAGCTGTTTGCCGATGCTGGTCTGGTCTGCATCACCAGCTTCATTTCTCCTTTGCAAAGGTACAATTATTGGTTCACGGAGGATTCCCACATACTGTGCCAGTGCATCTCAGGAGCGGAAAAGGACAGGCACAAAGGGAATGTCTGTCTCCCAAGTTCCCCATTTTTGCCTGAACCCTCTTTCCCTCCATTAAATACTACTTATCTAAAGAATATCCCTGGGGCCAGAGACATTTGCCCTGTACATGGCCTACCCCACGTTCGAATCCTCTGCACTGCGTCCATCCAGGCGTATTCCCTGAGCACAGTGCCAGGAATAGTCCCTGAGCACCATTGGGTGTGGCCCCCCAAACAAAACACAAATGTTCCTTCACTTCCTGTCTTCAGGCCAGCAGCTGACATAAACCCTTCCAGAGTCACAACTACAAGTTACACTTGGTCAGTGCTGAAAAGAAGAAAAGGTTACACAAAACAAAATCAAGTTCTGTCCCATTTCTCCTCAAGTCAAAATGCTTAGTCTACTCAAAACCAAAACAAAACCACCAGAATCCACGACTCACTGCCAAAGCACCAGTTTCTCTGTGTTCAATGTTGTCCGGGCTGAAGGGAGGATCGCTCTGCTTATTTTAAAACAGGATATTTCCGGAGCTGCAAATACATCTGCTCCATAAGGTGAATGAATACTCCTCTGAATGAATCGCTCCCTGGATTTCCAGCTTGAGAAGCTGCTGCCAGGAGCTCTGTAGTGGACATTCTTCCCCGTGTCCACTGGTGGAGGGCGGAGAGAGCCCAGAATTTCTCTTCAGTAAACACAGCTCTCTTTGCCCTTAAGAGAGCTGTCTTTACTGAAGAGAAATTTCTGGGTTCTTCCCTAGCAGACTAGTTTCCTGCCACCTCTGCAGAGCACAGACCCCAGTACAGTCTGAAGGCTTCCGAATACCCGGGCACACAATATCACGTTAAGCGATGAGGAATCTCACTAGCAAACCTCATCACACATTCTTGAACATCATTTTTTTTCCAGGACCGTGAGAATGCCCGCAAAATCCATGAGTCAGCAGGACTGCCATTCTTTGAAATATTTGTAAACGCACCCTTAAACATCTGCGAAAGCAGAGATGTGAAAGGCCTCTACAAACGGGCCCGGGCTGGGGAGATCAAAGGTAGGAGAAGCTTTGGGCCCCTTCTTAATCTGCCCTCAGAATTTAGGCCACTGACCCTTCTGACTCTGCCCACAGAAATCGGCCCAAAGTTTAAGAGGCTGTTATCTAAACTGCGTAAAAGTGCACACAACTTTTTTATCAAAACAATAACATTCAGTATGCCTGTGGCTCATTACGACATGGGCTCCGGATTTTCCAAGGACTAACACCTCAGCTGCAAACAAGCTTGACTAAAATAGGCTGGTGTGGGGGAGTGTAAAAGCAGGGGGGTTTACAGAGGTTTGCGGTTTTTTCATTTTTCTTTTTTTTTAATTTTCCTTTTTGATTCTAATCTTCTACACAGGGTATGGACTTAGCCAGCTAGATTTTGTTGATAATTTGGGGCTTTTAATGTTGAAAATACAGGACCAGAGTGAGAGAACTCAGTGGGCATCTCATGATCCCCAGGCACCCCTGGGAGCCAGTGGTGTACTGAGTACTGAGCGGAGAGTAGCCCCAGAGTACTCCAGAGGGACCCACCCCTACCCAACAAAAACAAGTGAAACAGAAAAAATATATCGAAACTACAGCTCTAGGAGGTAGGAGAGATGGTTCAGGGGTTACGAAAGAGTACTTACCTTGCAATGAATGCAGTCAAGATCAGTTTGAACCTCAGCACTGCTCTGATCTTCTGAGCACTACCAGGGATCACTCCTGAGCACAGAGTCAGTAGTAGTTAGTAGGCCTTCCAGGAAGGAAGGAAGGAAGGAAGGAAGGAAGGAAGGAAGGAAGGAAGGAAGGAAGGAAGGAAGGAAGGAAGGAAGGAAGGAGGAGGGAGGGAGGGAGGGAGGGAGGAGGGAGGGAGGGGGAGGGGAGGGAGGAGAGGGAGGGAGGGAGGGAGGAAGGAAGGAAGGAAGAAGGGGGAGGGAGGGAGGAAGGAAGGAAGGAAGGAAGGAAGGAAGGAAGGAAGGAAGGAAGGGAGGGAGGGAGGGAGGAGGAGGGAGGGAGGGAGGGAGGAAGGAAGGGAGGGAGAGGGAGGGAGGACTTTGCATTTTCTTACCTGTGGCTAAACATCAAGGAAGCTTGTTGGGCCTTTTTGTGTTATAATCTAAATTCTCTGTTATTACATTTCTGTTAGGTTTATCAATTAAAAGGTTGTTCTGGGAACTGGGATGTGGCTTAGTGGTGGAGCACTGGCCCTGGAGGGATGAAAGTGGGGTGCTGTTTTCACCTTTCTGTCTTACAGGATTTACGGGTATTGATTCTGATTATGAGAAACCTGAAAATCCTGAGCTGGTGCTTAAAACCAACTTGTCCTCAGTGAGTGACTGTGTCGAGCAGGTAGTGGAGTTACTACAAGAGCAGGTGGGTAGACTGCTTGTCCATTTGAAGGTTGTTCTTTTTTAAGTGTAATAGTCAAGAAAGTTCATCTATTTTCAAAAGCATTCCTTTTGCAGTTTTCATTTCAAAGCCTTACCATTCTGCATCATTTCAGAACATTGTGCCTCACACTGTAATCAAAGGCATCCATGAACTCTTTGTGCCAGAAAACAAGCTCAATCAAGTCCGAGCTGTGGCAGAAACTCTCCCTTCATTGTCAATTACCAAGGTAAGAGGGTACACCTGGGCCAAAGAAGAATTAATATCCTCCATTATAATCCATTTAAAGTCACTCTCTTAGGGGCTGTGAAGCACTTAGGGCCACTTAGGTGTTCAGGGGCTACCCTTAGTTTTTTTTTAATTAAACATTTTATTATACCACCGTGAGATATACAATTACAGAGCTTAAAGGTTGTTCATGTTTAGAGGTTTCGGTCACATAGTGTTCCAGCACCCGCCCTCCACCAGTGCCCATTTCCCACCACCAATGTCCCCAATTCCCTCCCCCTCCCATAGCCTGCCTAAATGGCAGGTTCTTTATCTCTTTTCTCTCTCCCTCTCTCTCTTTTCCTTCTCTTACACATTGTGGGTTGCACTACCTACACTTAGAAACCATCATGTGTATTTTTTTGCCTGTATTTAATGCTCAGTTCTAGATTGGTATTAGCCCTTTCGACATTTATTCACACATGTTCCCTTCTCTGTCTTACCTAACCTCTGACTCCCACACGCTTGCGGTAATTTCCACTTTTGGTAAGACCTCCTGATATATTTATGTCATGCAAATAAATGCAGTCATTAGTTTTATGCTCAGGGTCTCTCCTGGAAGTATTTGGGGACTGTAAGTGGTGGCAGTGATCAGCGTAGAAGGCAAGTGCCTTAACCCCTGTCCTATTTCTCGGACCCTACAAACAGTCTTAAGCACAAGGAAGGAATACTTAATAAATGTGCAATGTCATAAAGAAAAATCCTTTATTTTTGCTTTATAAAAAAGTTCCTCTAAGCAAACCAAACAGTTTGCTTACTTTGGTTGCCAAAAGATAGCAGATAAGCAAAGCAGTGTTTATATTTACATAGGACCATTTTACATACTTTTCATTATTTCTTCAGTTATGCCAGAGAGCTGGCATCAGGCAAGAAATATTTGTTGGCAGCTGCTGCTGGGAAAACATTTTGTTCCAAAGGCAAGTGCTCCTTGGGCAGTGGAGAAGGAATTTGAAGTACCCAAAAGCAACTCTGTTTTTCTTTTCTTTTCTTTTTGATTATGAAGCAGGATTTATGGTGACAGGTGGGATCGGGCAGTTCTGAGCAGGGACTGGAGGTGCAGCTCCAAGCCTCTCCAGAGTGCAGTGCCCAGCATGTGTCCAGAGGCCTAGGATTTGGGATGTATTTGACCTCATGGGATGAGTCGCTCCGGCCACCATGTCTTCCAATTTGTTTGCATTAAACTGGGCCCGTAAAGCCCACCCCCGTGGAAATGTGTATTTTCTGGGGCCAGAAAACTTAAACTTAGCCCAGCGCAGAGCTTCAGTCATGTTTCTTATGCTGTTTGAAGCCTGAAGTTGGGGCCAGTGTGAGAGAAGATAGGAATGTGTACAGTAAAGAAGTATGTACACCATCACTTATTATGGTGCATACAAGCCAAACACTGCATACACAACTGAGGAGACTGCTTCCCACCATTGCACACTGGTCCCAGGGGACAGTGTGGCTCCATTGGCTGCAGCCAATTCTGATTTAAAGGTATAAGAACACCTTGACCTTTTCTCCTCTGCAAAGTCCCCTCTCCCCTCATCATGCAGTGTCCAATGTGAGGAAAAGGTGATGACTTTGGTTGATTTCATTTTTACTACCATAACACTAGCAGTTGTTATGCTTGTGTCTGAACATTTTTATCAATCAGTGCAATTGTTCCATCCAAACCAGATGATCACATGCTCATCAGTATCTTTTGTTACTGATGAAAACTGTGACATTCTCATATGAGGCAAAATAAACTGGAAATTTACTTTAGCTCACAAAGATTCCAGACTTGTGGGCCAGAGCGAGAGTACAGTGGGTAGGGCACACACTTTGCACATGACTGACCTGGATTCAATTCCTACCACTCCATATGGTCCCCCAAGCCTACCAGGAGTCATCCCTGAGCAAAGAGCCAAGAGTAATCCCCTGAGAACCACTGGGTGTGGCCCAAAACAAAATAAATGAGCAAACAGAAAGATTCAAAATTTCAACATATCATCACAAAAAATCCAAGCAAAATCCCTTGACTGCAAAATAAATTCTCAATGTTCCAGTGCTCCTGGAAGAAGAGAACATGTTATGATGGTTCCAATGACAAATAGTCTGCAACATGCAGGAAAATTTCAAGGAATCTCATTATAAATTATTTTGATCCATGCCAGAGAGCTAGCTCAGTGGGTTAGAGCACATGCTTCACGTGCTGGAGACCGGTTCAGTCCCTACGCCGCCTGGTCCCTGAGCACTGCTGGGAGTGCACCCTAAGCTTCAAGCTGGAAGTAACCCCTGAGCACTGCTTCGTGTGGCCCGTAAATGAACAAAAAATCTGTTTTGATCCTGAGATGATAGGAAATAGTTGAGAGCTATGGTCTGTGAGCAAGATTTTAAAGCATAAATAGGTGGGTTTAGTTTACCTCCTGGGGCAGGTAGGAGGGGCCTGAAACATCTTGTGTGACTTTGAGTACACATTGGCTGGCATTTCTGGTGTGTGGGTCCCCAAGAACCACATGGGGTGTAGCAGAAAATGAAGACACCTCTAGGACCTTCTGGGGCTAGAGTTTAAAGGTTTTCAGTATCATGCAAAGTGTTTTTTTCTTTAGAGTTCAGTGATTTTGCTCAGTTCAACCAAATAACTTGAACAAAACCAGAATTTTTTGTAGTGAGAGGAAAAATAAAATGAACAATAACATTTCTGCACAGTAGCATACCATTTGGATAAATACAGCCTAAAGTGTCCAAATAAATCATGTTAATTTACAGTCTTCTCACCACTCCATAGGAAAGTTCAGACGTAAACTTATCACACCTATCATGGTTAGTATATGATACAGGAACACCGAAAACATAAATTGTTCTCCCTTTATATTCCTGTCAAATAATTGGCCAGGCAAATAGACAGACAGACAGACAGACAGACAGATAAACAAAAAGCACTCATGGAAATGTTCACCTGCTTTTTGTGTTTTGCAGCTGGATCTTCAGTGGGTGCAAGTTTTGAGTGAAGGCTGGGCCACGCCTCTCAAAGGCTTCATGCGGGAGAAGGAATACTTGCAGGTTATACACTTTGACACCTTGCTAGACGGTATGGTTACTTTTCATTTCTTACTCTTTATTTTTATTATTTTTAGTTTGGGGGCAACACCTGCAAATCCTCAGGGGTTACTCCTGGCTCTGCACTCAGGAATCACTCCTGGTGGTGATGCAGAAGATAGGAACTGGTTGACCACATGCAAGGCAAATAAATGCCTTACCCGCTATACTATCTCTCTGGCCCCTCCTACTCTGTATTTTTTAAGAAACTAAATCTTACTCAGAGGACTTTACAAGAGAAGAAATGCTAATCCTTGGTTTGTAGAGTAAATATTCTAAATGAATGTTTAGATCATGTATAATGTGTTTGAGCCTATGACGCTTTCATTTTTAGGATATTAAGGTTATCTGCAAAAAAAAATATTAAGCCAAAGAAACTGAAAAGGAAATGTTCGAATTGTACACAAAGTCAAGGGTAGATCATCTGTTTCCCCTCTGCCTGCCCTTTGCTGGCCTTGATTCAGAAGCAGGGGTTTGTGGAAGCATGCCCTGGAGGCCTGATGGAGTGACCCAACGGAATTTAGTGCCTGTTTTTTTGTTTTCTTTTGCTTTTGGGTCACACCCAGCTATGCTCAGGGGTTACTCCAGGCACTGCATTCAGGAACTACTGGTGGTGCTCGGGAACCATATGGGATGCAGGGATCGAACCCGGATCAGCCGCATGCAAGGCAAACCGCTGTGCCATCACTCCAGCCCATGTTGCTAATACGTAGGTTCCTTCCATGCTCCAGTTCATGGTGTGTGTCATACAATGCAGCAGCTGCTTCCTTTGGTAGATGCACATGTATGGACTCCATTAGGCTGGTGCCCTTCACTAAACCTAGAGGAAAGAACTGAGACAGGTTCCTGGGCATAGTCTCAGTGGCACTCAGAAAAATGATCTGGTCAAGGTCAGAAGCCTGTGTTATTTACAAAACTTCTGGGCCATTGTATGATCACTTCCTTTCTAGAACTGCCTGAACTTCTCAAATGGAACTTGTCATTTTAAGTGTGGGGGGGAGAAGGGGTGGGAGAAAAGTCACCTTTCTTTTTTGAGTTAGGGTTTTATTTGTTTGTTTCTTCTCCCATTTGACACATTCACAAGTTTATACCTCACATATTTTCCAGAAACATTCCATTATAGATGTCTATACTGTAATTTTATTAAGTGGATTATTATTAATTCTAAGTATAGGAATGCAATTTACTTTATGAGTCCCATCAGCTCCATTTTTTTTTTTTTGGGTTATACCTGGGAACGCTCAGGACTTACTCCTGATTCTGCACTCAGGAATTACTCCTGGCGGTGCTCGGGGGACCATATGGGATGCCGGGGATCAAACCTGGGCCGGCACAGGCCGGCCCGCGTGCAAGACAAATGCCCTACCCACTGGGATATCGCTCTGGCCCCTCCATTCATTTTTTTCAAACTACCAATTGGGACTCCAGAACTTTCAGAAAGAAAAATTTGGATGTTCTTCTTGGAAAAGATAATTCAGAATATTTGTGAGACTTTGCTAGGAGTGTTTCCTGTCTCCTGAGTGAGGCCAATGGCCACTGGCCATGTGGATATGTGTGGTTCTGTCCATTCACAGAAGGACAGACCCTGTCCATTCACTCTGGTCATTAAAGCCCTGACAGCTAGAGGTCTGTGGCAGCTCATCCTCCTTTCTCACATGGGAAGGAAAATGTGCTGTCCTTCTGTGTTAACTTCAGTTAAGGACGCCCTAGCAGGTGGTTTGAATCTGACTGTTACGGAATCACAGGAACTTTCATCACCGTACACTTTCTGTTCTTCTGTGGTTGCTAGTATCCTTTCAGGGATGGGAGCAGGGGTCAAGGCCAGTGTCCTGCTGATTCACCTAACTTTTACTCCTTTTTGGCTTGCAGGGTCTATTCCTGGAATTCTCTTTTCCTCCTGTATTGATTCTTTGTTAGTCTTAACTTATTTACCCCAGAAGCCAGAATTCACTAATCATTCCCATCACTTGTATCACTTGTATCACTTGTCTTCCCGTTGATCATCGATTTGCTCAAGCGGGCATCAGTAACATCTCCATATGTCCTGTCACATGCTAGTGTAGCCCAAGGGTATTGGCTCACTCCAGGAACATGAAGAGCCTCAAATCATTCCATCAGGTCATGGGAATGAGGTCTATAATTGTTACTGGTATTTGGCATATCAAATACAACACAGGTAGCTTGCCAGGCTCTGCCGTGCAGGTGGGATACTCTTGTATTCACCTCTCATCTTGTGCATTTATTGAAGAACCGTGCGCATGAGCTGGGCTTGTGATCAGCTGTTCTGCTGGGTGGAGCTCTGACGAGCTAGGGAGTCCGGATGTGGAAAATGGTGGCTCTCATTGTGTGGGGGCTCCTCTGGCTTCTTGCAAGGCTCTGCTGGGGTGGTGGGCCAGGAATATAACCCACCATCCCTCCCAGGCACCTTGTGGTCAGCTGGGCACAGGGAGAGCCAGTAGTAACTCTGCCCCGTGTATGTGAGTCTCTGGATCAGGCATGCCTGGGCTGGGCTTAAAGAAGACTGCTGTAGGGTATGTCTCATTCCCATATGTTGTTAGAATTCAAAGTCCAAACACCCTCAAGAAGACTTTCCAAGTACTATGTAAATCAGCTATAAAAATAGATAGCAGGGAGATTATGCTACCCAAATCTACCTCAGCAGAGGCAGAATATCATATCAATAAGATTGGGAGTTGTGCTGCCAAATTGTTTGGCTTCATGCGCCAGTGACTGACTGTGAAACTCGACCAAATTACTTAAATTCTCCAGGCCTGGGAATGTATATTAGTGTAATTACCATTTTGGAAAACACGGAGCTTCTTTAAGAAGCAAAAAAATAAGCAGTTTACTTTTGATTATCTACCTGAAAATATGAAAACATTAACATAAGTTATATTCACTACAATATTTATTAAAGTCTTATTTATGGTAACTAAAATATGGAAGCGGTCCATCAATAGCTGACTGAATGCAGTATGATGGAAGCAGTCCATCAATTGCTGAATGCAGTATGATGGAAGTGATCCATCAATTGCTGAATGCAGTATGATAGAAGTGGTCCATCAATAGCTGACTGAATGCAATAGCTGAAGATACAGTATGTTATACCAATATGCTACACATTATTCTCAATTTCTGATCTGTAAATTGGTGTCAGTCCAGAGATGTAAAAATGTTGAAAACTATTTACCTACACAGTAGAATATTATTCAGTTACATGTTTAAAAACAATGCTTTTGTTTGTTTTGGGGCCACACCCAATGATGCTCAGAGGTTACTCCGGGCTATGAACTCAAGAATTACTTTTGGGGCCGGAGCAATAGTACAGCTGATAGGGTATTTGTTTTACAAGCAGCTGATCCAGGTTCGATCCCTGGCATCCTATCTGGTCCCCCAAGCACCACCAGGAGTATTCCTGAGTGCAGAGCCAGGAGCAACCCCTGAGCATTACAGAGTGTTACCCAGACAGCAATAATAATAATAATAATAATAATAATAATAATAATAGTTATTTCTGGAGGTGTTTGGGAACCACATGGGATGCCAGCAATTGAACCTGGGTCAGTTGACCCCATGTAAGGCAAGCACATTACCCACTGTACTATCACTCCAACCCACAACATTTTTTAATTTTTTTTCATCATCAACAAAAATTGAAGGAACTTGAAGGTATTATATTAAGTAAGATAAGTCATAAGAAAGAAAAGCAGGTCTGCTTAAATTAACTTATTTATACAACATAAGGATATAAAATTGGTAAATAGAAGAAAACTCAGTGGACATTGATGGTAGAACCAAGGTATCTGAGAACAAAAGAGAAGGAAGAGAGAAAATAAAAAAATAAACTCTCGAATACCCAGTTCCCTTATCTATTAAATGAAGTTATTAATAATAGAACGTATGTAATTGTAGTACTGAAATTTTAAAAGAATCCCTATAATTAACAATAGTAAATGTTCTGTAAATTAACAAACCCTAGTTGCATTACAATGAGATTAAACTTATCTTTAAGGGCCGAAATGATAGCACAGTGGGTAGAGCACTTGGCTTGCGTGGCCAAACCAGGTTTGATCCCCAGCATCCCTTATGGTCCCTTGACAACCACCAGAAGTAATTCCTGAGCAAGAGTGAGGAAGAACCCCTGAGTGTTGCAGAATGTCACCAAAAAAGCAAAAAAAAAAAACCAAACAACTTTAAAATATTTTTAGGGGGTAGGGGGCTCATGCACTGGCCTTGCACTCAGCTCCACATATGGTCCCTCGGCCCTGTCAAGAGTAATCCCTGAGCAGCACTAGATGTTGCCCCAACATATTTGTATCTAGATATATGCATGTATATATAATTGATATATATTATTCATATGTACATGTTTTGATTCAGTATTTGTATATACTGAGAACTAATTACTACAATAAGTATACTTATATTCATCACCACATAGTTACCTTTTTTTCTCTGATTAAAACCTAATTTTAAGACGTAATCCAGAAACTTTCAGATATACAGTGAAGTACTAAAAATACAGACCCAAACCTGCACATTACGTCTTCAGGTTTTAATTAGTTTATACTGTCTGGAATCTTGTACCTCTTTTTATCCCCTCTGCCCATTTTTTCACCCCTCTTCCCCTTTTGGCACCCACAAAGAACTTGAGATCCCAATAAAGCCAAGGGACTTGACTTACCCACAGCACATCATCAGCTTGGAAGTTACACAGATAGGCTGTTCATTGCTGCAGATACTTATTGAGTGCCTGTATATGCTTTAGAGTCTGGAGACTGGGTGATAATGAAGACAAATATGAGCTCATCTTCCCAAACCTTGTTCTTGGAATTCATCCAGCTGTGTCAGTGGTTGAAAATGTGTGTGTGTGTGTATGAGTGTGAGTGTGTGTGTGTTTTAATCCAGAGAACTTTTTTGTCAGTGAAAACCTAATGCAATATATATATATACAATAGAAGAAATTGGAACTGCTTCTATAAAAGTGGGTTGACTTTGCTTCTTTCACTTGGAGTGCCACTCTGAGGCACCTGTGTGAAAGCCCTTTGCTCTCTGTACTCGAAGGCAAATACCTTGTAAAACTTGGCTTGATGACTTCTGATCTGATTAAACTAATTTAAATTGGAGAAAGTGATTTATTTGTATATTAAATGGTCAGGAAAAAATATCATTTATGCAAGGGCCGGAGCAATAGTACAGTAAGTAGGGAATTTGCGTGCATGCAGAGGACCCAAGTTCAATCTCCTGTATTCCATAAGGTCCTCCGAGCCCTCCAGAAATATCTGAGCACAGAGTCAAGAATACTGTTGGAAAGAGATGGAGAACCTGCCACAGAGGCAGGCTAGGGGAGGGAGGGTATCGGGGACATGGTGGTGAGAGGTGGGCACTGGTGGAGGGATGGGTGCTGGAACACTGTATGACTTGAAACCCAAACATGAACATTTTTGTAATTGTCAATTAATTAATTAATTAATTAAAAATACTGCTGGGTGTGCCCCCCAAAAAAATATATATATATACATATATATATATAATTTTTATAGATGATGAATTTAACCAATTAAAAGTTAAATGATTATCAATGGAAGTTTGAAATTATTTCTGGAGTCACAAGTATGGGGCCAAATTCACCAAATAATATGCATATTATGATTTTTTTAATTCTGATTTTATTCCTTAGGTACATTTTGTTTGGTTATTTTTCTCAGACATTCACATTTGCTTCTAAATTTTAAAAAAATGGTAATTAATTCTTGGGGCCAAAGCAATAGTGCAGTGGGTAGGGCATTTACCTTGCATAAGGCCAATCCAATACAGCAGGTAGGGCACTTAACTTGCATACAACTGATCCCAGTTAGATCTCTGGTCCCCAAATGGCCTCTCAAACCCACGAAGAGTGATCCCTGAACATGGAGAAGATCATGTTGGAGCTGAAATTAGCCAGAAGGAGAGAGACAGATACAGAATGACTGCATTTATCTGCGTAACATAAATATATATGTACATATTATGATACCAATATCCAAGGTCAAGTGAAACATATATCAGGAAGTCTTGTCAAAGGTGGAAATTATCACAAACGTGTGGGAGTCAGAGGCTAGGTAAGACAGAAAATGGAACAGTGTGCTAACAATTGTCGAGGGTACTAATGCCAACCTAGAACTGAGCATGAAATAGAGGCAAAAGAATACACATGACAACCCTTTAATGTATGTTCTATAATCCATAGTCTGGAAGGGAAGGAAAAGAGAAAGAGAGAGAAAGGGAAAGAAATAAAGAACCTGCCATGGAGGAGGGCTGGGGGAGGGGGAGGGAACCGGGGACGTTGGTGGTGGGAGATGGACACTGGTGGAGGGATGGGTGCTGGAACACTGTATGACCAAAACCCAAATATGAACTTTTTAATTGTATATCTTTGTGATTGTAAAAATAAAAAAATTTATTTATTTATTTATTTATTTATTTATTTATTTTTTGCTTTTTGGGTCACACCCAGCGATGCTCAGGGGTTACTCCTGGCTCTGCACTCAGGAATTACTCCTGGCGGTGCTCGGGGGACCATATGGGATGCCGGGGATCGAACCCGGGCCGGCATAGGCCGGCCGCGTGCAAGGCAAACGCCCTACCGCTGGGCCAAAATAAAAAATTTTAAAAAAAAGAGTGATCCCTGAGCACTGAGGCGGAGTAAGTACTGAGTAGTACCATTTGGTATAACCCAGATAAATAATGATAATAATAATTAGTTTAATCTCAGTTCAAAAGCAAAAAAATAGATACTGTTTAGTATTTTTGATAATGCTAAAGTATGAGTTATTCTATAATATCTTCTCTTATACCACTTGAGTAATCCTCCATATTACTCAAAGATCTATTCTCATATCAAGACATTATATCACTTTATTTCTTGCAGAAATTCTGGAGTTTTTGCAAACCTTTTGATCAAAATTTTCGCATCTAAATTTAAAAGTGAAATCTTGAGGAGACCACAACAGTAGTACAGCAAGTAGGGTGCTTGCCAGCAGCCAACCCAGGTTCAGACCCCAAAACTGCATATGGACCCCTGAGCCCTGCTCGTAGTGATCCCTAAGTGCAGAGCCCGCATCACTGCTGAGTGTGCCTCCACCCCCTCAGTCAGGAACCTCGATTGTATACTCCAGACTGGAGGTCTCCACGCAGAATCAAGACATGGAACTCTTACAAGACTTGGTCATTTAATGGCATCTCTTCTCAGACTCTTACTTTCCAAGGCAAGGATTGAAGGTTTTTCTTGTAAATTGTCAGAATTTATTTAGAATCTACATTACTGTGACCCTGATGTTGGGCATGGGATGTCACAGTTAATGAACATAAAACCATCATGTGGGATCGGATAATACAAATCCTTACACGAGGCTGACCCAGGTTCAATACCCAGCGCTTTAAGTTCTCCCAAGAGTGATCCCTGATCACAGATTAAGCCCCTGAGCACTTCTAGATGTGAAAAAAACAACAGAAAAACAAAAACAAAAAAAACACCATGAAGACATTTTGTCCATAAGAGGAAATAAGTATTGGAAAGCTCAAATGCAGGTTATCATATGCTCCATAATTGATTTTCTTGTCATAATTTCATGTCCTCATGTTAGGTCATCACTTGATACAGACTCCCTAGAAGCAGGAAATTTAAGTATAAAAAGTTTATTAGAGCTCAGCGCTGAGGACCCTCAGACCAAAGAGACTCAGAGAGCCCAGCACTGAGAGCACACCAGTCAGAGAGAGTAACGTGGAGCCAACAGAAAAGTAAAGAGTCCAAGCATTAGAGACTCAGCACTGGGGGCTCGCAAGCCTTAGAGAACTGGAACTCCGAGCCACTAAGGCCTTTGCGCCTTCTACACTCTAAGGGTCTGTTCCTATCTAAGCCAGAGCAAAAGTACAGAAGCAAATTGGGCAGTCAGTAGTTAGCATGTCCTGCTCTATATCTTTTATAAAACAAGAACAAGATAAAACTTGACTTCATACATTTACTTGAATCATCCTTGTTATCTGTGCATTTTATGTTGATAAAATGCACAGAGTTTGGCATGTGGGTTTTTTTATATTATTAATCCACTCTGTGATAAACAATTACAAAACTGTTCATAATTAGATTTCAGTCATACAGGGTTCCAGCACCCATGGCTCTACCAGTGGCATGTTTTTTTTTACTAGGTTGTAAACTCAGCCCTCTGAGGCACAATATGGAGTCAAATGTTTCAAGATGGAGTCACCTGCTCTGCTCAGCCTTTCACTTTCAGTAGCAATAACGTAACATGGACCGGAGCGATGGTCCAACGGGTAGGGTGTTTGCCTTGCATGCGGCTGGCCTGTGTCGGCCCGGGTTGGATCCCCAGTGTCCCATATGGTCCCCCGAGCACCGCCAGGAGTAATTCCTGAGTGCAGAGCCAGGAGTAACCCCTGAGCATTGCTGGGTGTGACCCAAAAAGCAAAAAAAATAAAATAAAAAATAACGTAACATATCTGCATGATACTGCTTCTGTCTCAAGTGGAGGAGCTATAATATATATTATAATTATTTTTAAGTAGTCATCTGAATAGTGTCTCTGGACAATATTCAAATCTGTTGAACAGTCAATAGTCAAAATTCTGGTTTACCATGGTTTGCTGTCATACATTCTCTACTTTTACAAATAGAATCAGCAAAGTGCTCAGGATATTTGCATGTTGTATGAAGTTTCATACTAGGAATTTGATCCTTGACTTTATTGCTTTATGATTATGTTTATGGAGAGCTAAAAACATGTTTCTCAATTGTGTTTGTATTTCTCTAGGCATGGTCCTTCCTGGTATGTACTCTACCTTTCCATGTAGATTAATTTTTGTAATTATGTATGTTACATTAATTAGCAATGGTAAAAACATAACTAAAAAAAATCCAAATGAACTAGTTGGAATTGCTATCAGTTCATGATCCAACCAGTTATTATAAAATAATAGAGTAGTCTCCCACTTAATTGTGTGGATATGTTTCAAGACCCCCAATGGATACCTTAAGTAGTACTTAAGTCTTACAATGGATACCTTAAGTAGTACTTATGGTCTCTTACAATAGACTTATGTCTGTTGATTTCTTCCTATACATAAATAACTATCCCAAAAAAAAACCTATCCCAAAGTATATCAGTAGACATATACTTCTGTCTACTGATATATATATAGATATATATGTAGATATATAGATATATCTTTCCTAGACATATATAAGTTAGACACAGAAAGATTAACAAAAGTAACAGAATAGAACAATGATGGCAGTTTGCTATAATAAAAGTTAGTTAGGTGAATATGGTCCTTCTAAAAATATATCATTATACAATATTTGGGACCACAGCTGGCTGCAGATAACTAAAGCCTCAGATGAGCTGCAGATAACTAAAACCTACAGAACTACATTCTTCTATTGATGGGATTTCAAATAATGGGGAAATTTCTGGATAAATTGCAGCCATCTGTAAAGTTTTCTTTGGATGACACAAGTAAACTTCTAAATTATCACAAAACATTTTGTTCTTGAGATTTAAAAAAATTTATGATCCTCCTTGCTAATTATTTCTACTGAGTGTTGGTCCTCATTTAGTTCCACAAATCTTGGAAATTTTTTTCTGTTGCATTTATTAAACATTTTAATTAACAAAGGATAAATCCATTTTAACTGTAATTTAAAGTGTATGCACCTGGTTGGATTGTGGATGATTATACTTCATTTGTTTGTGATGTGTGATTATGCATGAATTTAATTTCCAGCTATGATGATTGATAGTTGTAGAGCTGTGAAATAAACACATTTGCTGTATGCATAAAACATCTTACCAGAACTAAAAGGTAAAACTTTGAAGATATCATATTTTGGTATCGTTTCTATTATTGCTGTTTTTCCTTAAAAGCCTACTTAAACAACAAAAATAATTTTTGTTTTGAGTAGAAATGGTTCTAAATTACTGGAAAGCATAAATACAAGGTTAAAGAAAATGTTCAAAAATAATTCACAGCAAAAGCATGGTTATTCAATTGAACATGAATTCAGTTAGGAGTTAAACTAACTGTGACCCAAGAAAGCACAGTCCTTTTTCCTAGAAGTGAAGAAAGCAATCAAGAGGGTTGCCCCAAAGCAGCCGCTCACAGAGAACAATGGCTGAAAGTCCAAGTTAATGTTTAAAGGCACGGATGATGTATCAGTACCCAGATAAATTATTGAATATGTTCATATTATAAAAGCCAATAAAGATGATAGAGGCACCGGTGTCTACCCATGTGTTCATAGGCAGTTACAGTCGGGAATTCTGTCAGTCTTATGACTCAGTAGAATTTTCCCTAGATCCCGAAGATTAGCTATATCTTCAGTTTGGATTTTCACTCAAAGTCAAGATGAAGGTGGATCAGAGACTACACTGGGCAGGAACCTACTGGACACAAGGAGGCAATTGCAACAGAAAAGTGGGGTATTTATTCCTTGGATTCCAGCCAGACTCATCGATGAAGGAGGACAGCACAAGACTCATGTTAGGGCTTAGCTAGGCTTCCTCCAGGATCCTGCCCCACTTTAGCCTTGCATTTTTTCTTTACTTGGGTTGTCACTCTTTGTAAGTGGTGTCAAATATTAAGAGCGTTAAGTGATTTGGGTGAGGCTCACCAGTTATGGAGAGTAATCTGCGTTACTGAATGTTAATCTCACCTGAAAAAAATAGATCAGAGAACCATCTAGAGTAATGTTTGACCAAATATATGAATACTAACTATATTTTCACAGGTGCATAAAATGAACCTTCCCACTTTCTATTTTTCCATAGACAGAAATCTTTCCTCCTTCTTCCTTTTCAGTCAGGCTGCCTCTTGACATGTCTTGCAGCTGAACATGTAAATTCTCTGAATACCACATTCCACACCTTCCAATTTTTGTTTTGAGTATTAAGAAACCAGAACATCTGGTTTAATTATTTTTAAAAGACTCAGCATTAAGGGGAGTAGTGATCCCTCTTCAAAAAAAGTACATAAACTTCAGTAAATAACCTCAGTTGCTTTTCATTCCTCTATCTGGCTGATGATTCTCAATTAAAGTTGAACTAGCAAGACTTTCAATGACCAGATAAGTCATTTCAAAATACTGAAAGGCGATGCTGTAGTTGGACCACAGTCAACAAATATCAGGAAGACTTATATTGATGAAGACTTATATCACTGGGGTTTGGTTTTTAATTTCAATTCCATGTAGTTGAAAAGCAGTTACAGTCTAATTATTTTGAAGAGATTTTATTTCTTGTAGTTATTCAAGAAAGACAGGGTGTTTTTGTTTGTCTTCCCAACTTGTAAGTTATTTTCTTGAGTTTTTAAGGCTTTGGAATTCCTTCCTACATTGATATCAGGACCTAGCTCTGACAAGGGATTTTAGAAGACAGACCTCTTTCTGGCCCACCAGATTAGGTTCCTGACTGAAGCCAGCACCCCAAGTAGAAACTTTGTCAACTTTTCACAAGTCCTGCATCATATAGTTTGAGAAATCCAGGGACTTCTCTTCTTAGACCCTAGAGAGACCAGTGTAGCAAATACAATAATATTGAGTGAAGGACTTAATGCCTTTTGCAGACAGGTGTGGAAGGGACATCGTGCACGCTTTTAGACATTCTTCAAGGACCACAAACCTTATGTCATCTTTACATGCTACTTGGCTCTTTCCACAGACGGTGTGATCAACATGAGCGTTCCCATCGTACTTCCCATCTCTTCTGAAGATAAGACACGGCTGGAAGGGTGCAGAGAGTTTGTCCTGATGTATAGTGGGAAAAAAGTGGCCATCTTACAGAACCCCGAATTCTACGAGCATAGAAAAGAGGAGCGTTGCTCCGTGTATGGGGAACAACGTGTGCAAAACACCCACATATCAAAGTAAGTTACAAGCGAGCCAAAAGATCATTCTTAATCTGTTTCAACTTCCACAGAATTGTTCTTAATTCCCTCATGAAAAGCTTAGAAAAACGGGGGCTTAGATGGAAGAATGCATTTTTTTTACAGTTTTTAAATTTTATTTAAACACCGTGATTTACAAAGTTGTTCACAGTACAGTTGTTTCAAGTATTCAATATTCCAACACCAGTCCCACCACCATTGTGCCCTTACCACCACCAAAAGCTTCTAAGGAAGGTTTTCCAGGCATGGCCTTTTTAGAAAGTAGTACAGGGGGTTTTTTGAGTTGAGGAATGGGTTTAATGATCTCTAGAGGCCTTAGATCCTTGTGTGTATCCTCAGCTAAATTAGACATAGTAGTATGAGGTAGATAATTGAATCTTGCATCACCACACGCATAGCTCTGGCTATGTACAAAGCCATGTTGAGAGCCTATAGTCCTATTCATCTTAAAAATTCACAAAGGAAGTCAGTGTTTTCATACAAATTGTTAAGTACATTTTAGACAAAATTTACTTAACCAAGCACTGGGAAGAGACTCAGAGTTCATAGTCTATGTTCCATGGGGGAGGGAGGTCAGTGATATCCTTTCAGTAAACAAAATTCAGCTCGGAGGCAGAGTATCTGGAGGGAAGATAGCACATTTTCCTCACTAATTGGTTTTTTAAAGATTGAAAATTTGTTCATCTGAGTTTCCTACCTCAAAGCATATAAGGCTAAACTCCTTTGACTGCTTCACAATTCCTAAATGAAGTGTGAGCAAAGACTAGTTTGAAATTGCAAAGTATTGTTCATATCCCACAAAGGAAAGTAGGTGAAATATAATGCAAAAAAAAGAGGATTCTTCATTCAAGATTACAGAGCAATCGAGTTGACATTAGCTACTAACTTGAATCAGTTCTGGGACTAGAGAGATAGTAGAGATAGTAGGGCACTTGCCTTACACCCAGACAACCTGGCCTCTGTCCCTGGATCCTATATGGTCCTCTAAGCACTGTCAGGAGTGCAGAGCCAGGAGGAAGCCCTGAAAATGGCTGAAAAGGCCCTAGGGTATTGCCTAAAAACCTAAAAAATAATAATCTGATATTAATTCTTATTGGAAAGACTAGTTTTCTAACAAAGTTTCCATGGAAAAGGAGTGATTTGAGGTCCAGGAGACACTATAAAGTGATTAAACAACACCATGCTGTTTCCCTAACCCTAGACTTCTTTTTTTCTTTTTTTTTAATTTCTTTGTTTACAAAAGGAGGGAAGTTCAACTCAGTAAACCCAAGTTCTCTTCCAGCCCCATGACATTGCAAAACAGATATCTGGCAAACTCCTCTTTTATTTTTCAGTCTTGAAATGTCGCAAGATACTGGTCTTTACAAGACCCTTTCCAAGGTCAGTGAGAAAGAAGTGCAGCTTTCTCATTTATGAGGCACAGTAATCCACTCTGTAGATAAGTGATTTTTATCTTAACATATCTAAACTGCTCAAAATCACCCAAAGAGTTTTTCATCCAGAGGCTACCGGGTAGTCTTTGTATAGAGTTCACGCCTGGCTAAGAGCTCTGTGAGGAATTGTGTTCTGAGTCTGGCTTAGATTCTTTTCCATTTCTTTTCCTGTTGGAACCAGGCAGCTTCTAGATCTGATCATTACTCCAGAACCTTTCATTATTTACCAGCTTAGATGTTTCCACTCTCTGGGTCTAACAGATACATACACGTAATTAGCATGAAAAAGAATAAACCAAAATTAAGGAAGCTATAAGTAATGATTTCTTTTTTACCTTATCTTCCAATGTATGTTGGCAGTTGGGGCTAAACCAGAGAGTGGTGATAGGACTCAAGGCCTGGATAAGAGAGTCAGTAACTAACTGCCCTGGTAGGTCATTAGGGGACTCTGCAAACAATCCCTGTGCGCCACTGGGGAGAAATGGGCTGTGGATAATATGAATACAAACCACTCACACAGTGTGCGCTGTACTGGGCTGCTGAAGGCATTTTGTTTTTGTCTTTGTTTTTATTATACACTTATACACTAACCTGACACGTGAGCATTATTGAGGAAGAAACTTTCTCATTGCACTTTTTTTTTGTTATTCTAAAACACACTAAAATGAGATTTTAAAGAACTCCAAACCTTCCAAAAACTAGTTCCTTCTGTATGTAATTATAGGTCTTGTGTTTCTTTGAGGCCCTGGGAGTTACAGAAATGCTCATACTTACTAAGAAGTGGTCTGCCTGGTGGGTGGAGGGGGGGGGTCTCTCCTTGACTTCATCTTGACCATATAGTTGAGACTTTCCAACTTTCTTTTGACTAACCATTATGGAACCTGGTGACATGAAATGAAATCATGAGGGAGGAGGAGCAGGTGAAACTTGTATTAAAAATGCTTGGGGGAGACTTACTGCCTTTCATCCATGGCTCTCAAAGCTTTTCCAAACAGTAATTAATTCTCACAATGCACTTGCGAAATACTTACGAATCATTACTTCCATTTTACAGAGGCAGAAACTAAGAGAACAGAGTTTACTTCCAATAAAGGATAGGATTTAGTTTTATATCTTTCTTTTATTTTTATTTTTATTTTTTTTTGCTTTTTTGGGTCACACCCGCGATGCTCAGGGGTTACTCCTGGCTCTGCACTCAGGAATTACTCCTGGCAGTGCTCAGGGGACCATATGGGATGCCGGGATCGAACCCGGCCAGCGCAGGCCGGCTGCATGCAAGGCAAACGCCCTACCCGCTGGGCTATGGCTCCAGCCCCCAGTTTTATATCCTTTCATTCTGTAGTATAGATCCTGTTGCCAGTTAGACCAATAGGATCATTGGGTTGTTTTAAAAATTGCATTATTCTGAATCTCACCCTCAGAGTTTCTAACTAATGGACCTGAGGTCAGTTCCGGTGTTGGGAGCTTTAAAGCTCCCTGATGTCCTTCTGCTTAGTGCAGGTTGAAGAACTCTGGTAATTATTTGGAGTCATTTCTCATAGGGAAGACCTAGATTCAACTCACAAAGATCTCAGATTCAGTGTGTGCCACATTTCCCGAGCCCTGTTCCCTCTAGAGCATCTCCCATCTCAGCAAATAACTCCAGCTCCAGACAGTGGTTTATGTCCCTAATCTAATGGTATCTTTGCTTTCTGCTTCCTTGTCACTCAGTCACCAAGTCCTGATGATTCTGCCTCGTTGGCATTGATTGAAGGTGTTTGCGTATGTTCTGTTCCGTTTTATTTACTTGAGCTGTAAATTTATTCCTTGTTTCTTGTCTCAATCCCTGCTCTGAACTTCAGCTAGAGTCTCGCTTAACCTTTTTAATCCCTGCTCTGAACTTCAGCTAGAGTCTCGTTTAACCTCAGTGTGGGAATTTCTCTGTGAAATATGCCTTCACCTTACCACCTCTCACTTAGCCCACCCAACACATCATCTCCTCTGAGCTGAACGTTCTGCTATAACCCCCTCACTTGTTCACATAATTGTCCCCCATCTTAGGACATTGTTCCTTCCACCCATCATCACTCCATTTGTAAGAAGTTGACCCTATTCCCATTAACCATAGGTCCAGATTCCCACCTTTATCCTCTAAGAACAATTTGTCCTTGTCCTGTATCCTTACTCTCCTGTCAGTTCTCGCAGTCAGCAACCCATGAGACCAAGTTCTTCTTGATCCATTTTGTTCACCATGTATTCCCAGCGGCCCGGGCAGACAGGTAGTACAGCAGATGGGGCACATATCCTTGCACACAGCCAAACTGGGTTTGATCCCCAGCCTCCCATGTGGTTCCCCCAAGCCTACAAGAGTGATCCCTGAGCACAAAGCCAGGAGTCAGTGCTGCGCACAGGCAAGTGTGGTCCAAAAACAAAACAAAAAAATTAAATTGAATAAAAAAACAACTGAAAAAAATCTCCAGCAGCAAGTGCAGGGTTTGGCACAGTTAGTGCTGAGTGGCGACCAATGTATGGTAAGCCCTTAAATTAAACCCACGTGGAAACCACTGAGAAGGGTCAGTGGAGAAAATCTTGTTTGGAGGGATCCTGGTTTGGGACCCTGACTCTGTAAGACAGCTGTGTGCACCCAAACTCCACCACTTCTCTGTAAAATTTCCTTCTCGCTTCAAAATTGAGGTCATTTAATCCACAGTGCCTCTAGTTCCTTATAGCTCCAGGAATCCAGAGTTGCCTGAAGCTCTGTAAGCTCTATAAGCAACTGTTGCTCTATAAGCAACATCACAGGAATGAATATGAATTCTCCACTGGCTTCACATTAGGGTTGTTCTCCCCCTCCTCAATTTTGTTTTCTGAGCCCTTTCTACATGGCCTACTGTTCTGGAACTCACCAATTCTTGTCTTCCCTTCCTCCTCTCCCCTTTCTCCTCTGGTTTCTGCTTCTTTCCTGTCAATGTACACATCTCACCATGTTCTTTCCTTCCAGTCTTCTTCCACTGGTCCTCCTGGGTCTCTTTACCACCGCTTTTTCTTTTTTAATTAATTAATTTATTTTTTGACAATAACAAAAATGTTCATGTTTGGGTTTCAGCCATACAGTGTTCCAGCACCCATCCCTCCACCAGTGCCCACCTCCCACCACCAATGTCCCCGATACCCTCCCCCTCCCGTAGCCTGCCTCCGTGGCAGGGTTACCACAGCTTTATTAATCTTCATCCTACTATTAGCTCATTCCGTCTCAAAATTGGCCTTCCTGTTAGCTGGGTTTCTGAGCCCAGAATTTCTTTTACTATTTCACAAGGCCTTGTTCTCATTTCTCCGGGTTTCCAGTTCTGAAACTCCCTGACTGGTCCCTTCACCTGCTTCTGTGAGAGGCATGGAAAGAGATGGGAACTTTTATCCCTGGTCCAAAAGCCCTGGAAAATTAGGCAAAACTGAGAGCAAGGCCTCAGTTCTAAATCAGACATCCGTGGTAAGAAAGATGCCCCTTGTCCCTCTCCAAATGCCAGAAGCAAAGCTGTAACGTTGAACTTCAAAGAGAAACGATTTTTAGCTTGGGAATCAACGAAATTGATTCAATGTTGCTTTACCTAGAAAACAATATAGGGTGGACCCCTAGTGTCCCAAATGAGTAACTACACTTCCTGGAATATGAAATTGCTTTTTAAAAGTTTCTTCCAATTATGGAACACCTTTGTAACTGTATATTTCACTGTGGTATAATAAAAAATTTTTTCTAGTCATACCTGGAGTATCTTAGGGGTTATTCCTAGCTCTGTTCGGGTTGCACATAGTGGTGCTAAATGCACCATGCAGTACCAGAGGTTGAACGTGAGCCTCCTAGATGTAAAGCACGCACTCGGTTCGTTGAGCTGTCTCCAGCCCAGGATATGAGGTCCTAACTCCATTTTACTTTCTACAGAAGAAAGTAAAATGTGTAGATGTTAACACTTGACAGTATTTTTGTCAAGTGAGTTTCCTGTGCACAGAGTTTATAAAGGAAGCCAAGGATATACAAATGCCAGGGATAATCACCCATCTCTATCCAGGACTCCTCAGTCACCATCGACTAGTGGGCTTGCTAGTTCTATATTGTGAGTATGATGCTGTGCGATGTAAGTGAACTGTGTCGTATATCTGCTCTCTCACACTCAACAGCAACAACTTGCCCTTCCCTAATCTAGCTGTGGTAACAACATTGTCTTCAGATGTCGCCAAATGTTAGCAGAAGCAAAATCACCCTCATTGTTTCTTCCTGATCTCTGATTCGCCAAACTCCTTTGCTTTTTGTCTGTTTTCTGAGGGGGGGGGGTTGTTTGTTTCAGATCATACCCAGCAGTGCTCATGGTATCCTATGGGATCTGCACTCAGGGGTCACTCCTGGAAAGGCTTTGGGGTGCTGGGGATCAAACCCAGATCATCTGCTCGCAGGAAAAGCACCCTACCAGCTGTGCTATATCTCTCCGACCATCTCCAAAGTCCTTTGGAATGCAAGTTACTGGCAACTCTGACACCTGCCATGACAGGAAGTGTGGGCCAGAGGCATGTCATCAGTACTTTGGTGTCTTCCATCAAGGCATCTAAAATCAGGGTCAGAGATACCTTACTGGGCTGGACCAGGTACTCTGTATGTAGGACACCTGGACACTCCCAGAGCACTCCCAGAGAGAGTGGGCAGTCCTCCGAGAACTGCCAGAGATACCCCAAAGTACCAAGCTGAGAGTAGCCCCCTAAGCATTGCTGAGGATAGCCCCCCCAAATAATAATAATAATAATAATAATAATATAAATCAGCATCTCGCTCTCCACTGAAGTTTTGTTTTGGGCAATATCTGACAGTGCTCAGAACTGATTCCTGGTTCTTCTGGGCTCAGGGCACCATATGGTGTGCCAGGTAATCAGTTAAATTCCATGCAGTGCATGTGTCCTACCTCTTGTGCAAGGCAAGTGTCCTATCTCTTGTGTTATTGCTCTGGCACGTCCACTGATATTTCTGATTGTGTACAGTGCAAAGGCATCTATAGAATTGAATCATGGATTATGCTGCCTTTGCCTGAGGAATAAAACATGACTGTAATGTTTGTTTCAAGGTCTTGGAAGACACAGGTCTGAGAAAAGCTCTAATTGATTGCACAGCAACTTTTTTTTTTTTTTTTTTTTTTTGCTTTTTTGGGTCACACCCGGCAATGCTCAGGGGTTACTCTTGGCTCTGCACTCAGGAATCACTCCTGGCGGTGCTAGGGGGACCATATGGGATGCCGGGGATCGAACCCAGGCCGGCATGGGCCCGGCCGCGTGCAAGGCAAACGCCCTACCCGCTGGGCTATCGCTCCGGCCCCGCACAGCAACATTTTATGAGGCACATTTAATTTTATAGAAGGAATGAAATTTCTTAATTTGCTTGTGTTTTCATCCTCAGATTCAACATGTTTTCGTCCTAAGATTCTCTGAGCTATACTGACATGTAATAGTGTAAATTTAAGGAAAACCATGTAAAAACTGTAACTAGGTACTACAAAGCAGAAGACAATGTTTGTCCATTTCTGCTTCCATCTCTGGAGGTCTCTGTGTCCCTCACCAGGGGGCAATGGCCTGCTCTCCTCTCATCCCAAGCTCTCAGATTTTCCTTTTAAATTAGCTCTGACCATTCTTCATGTCAGCTTCACTCAACTCTTGGTCAGATTTTGTGGGAAGCAGGATAAGAAAACAACGGAACCAATACCACATGTAAAAGTGGCTAACTAACAAACGAGCAGCTAAAGTCTGCTCTGTCCTGGGCCGAGCAATGGTACAGCAAGTAGGTTTGCCTTGCAGTGGATGACCTGGGTTCAATCCCAAGTGGGATCTCAATACTTGTTTACAGGCTTTTAAAACAATTTCTTTTTCCCCTTCCCTTTCCTTCCCTTTGTTATTGTTGCAACAGTGGGGTGGAAGGTGTGACACACATTCTGTTTGTAGTACTTTTGGGGATCACACCCTTTACTTATGGTGCTTTCATACAGATGGCTGTGGTACATCAGAGGTCACACATGTGTTGTGGCACAGGGGGACAGGGGATCCTAACGGCACCACTACCTGGATGATGCCTGGAATGTGGAGCCATGCCAAGGATCAAATTTGCAGCGTCAGGCTTTCTTTGAACTACCACAGAGTTATCTTTTGGTCTATCCATAATTTTTTTTTTTGGCTTTTTTGGGTCACACCTGTCGACGCTCAGGGGGTTACTCCTGGCTCTGCACTCAGGATTTACTCCTGGCGGTGCTCAGGGGACTATATGGGATGCCCGGGATCGAACCCAGGCCGGCATAGGCCGCGTGCAAAGCAAACGCCCTACCCGCTGGGCTATCGCTCCGGCCCCATGGTCTATCCATAATTTTTTAAGAGAATAAAAGGGTTGTGAGTCCAAGAAGTTTGAGGAGTATTATGCCAGTAGCACAACATTCATCAGAGAAGGAAAACCTATAGATAAAAGAGAAATCAATATTACTCACTCACAACTTTATAATGATTTTCTAGATGGTGATGGAAAGTGGGGATTGGCTGGTTGGTGGAGACCTTCAGGTGCTGGAGAGGATAAAGTGGAATGATGGATTAGACCAGTACCGCCTGACCCCTGTGGAGCTCAAGCAGAAATGCAAAGAAATGAATGCAGGTATATGGGCTGGGGGTGCATTTGACAATAATCTTTATTCCCTGCTTTATATGGTATGTTTATAGTTTTTTAAAATATTTTATTATACCACCGTGAGGTATACAATTACAAAGATGTTCATGTTTGGGTTTTGATCATACAGTGTTCCAGAACCATCCCTCCACCAGTGCCCATTTCCCACCACCAATGTCCCCGATTCCCTCCCCCTCCCATAGCCTGCCTCTATGGCAGGTTCTTTATCTCTTTTCTCTTTCTCTTTCTCTTTTCCTTCTCTTACACATTGTGGATTGCAATGCATACATTTAGAGGTTGTCATGTGTATCTTTTTTGCCTGTGTTCAATGCTCAGTTCTAGGTTGGCATTAGCACTTTTGACAATTATTAGCACACTGTTCCATTCTCTGCCTTACCTAACCTGTGACTCCCACACATTTGTGGTAATTTCTACCTTTGACAAGTCCTCCTGATCCATGTTTTGCCTGACCTTGGATATTGGTATCATTTTAGATAGATAGATAGATAGATAGATAGATAGATGGATGGATGGATGGATGGATGGATGGATGGATGGATGGATGGATGGATGGATGGATGGATGGATGGATGGATGGATGGATGGATGGATGGATGGATGGATGGATAGATAGATAGATAGATAGATAGATAGATAGATAGATAGATAGATAGATAGATAGATAGATAGATAGATAGATAGATAGATAGATAGATAGATAGATAGATAGAAAGCCTTCTACTGAGACTGTATCACCTACGGCAGAGCCTGGCAAGCTACCCGTGTTTTATTTACTTGTTATGCCAAAAACTAGTAACAATTATGGACCTCAGTTCCATGACCTGAAAAATGGTTTGGGGCTCTTCCTGTCCCTGGAGCAAGTAGATGCCCTTGGGTTACACTTGCTTGTGACAGGACTTATGGAGATGTTACTAGTGCCCACTCGAGCAAATCGATGAACAATGGGAAGAGTGATACAGTGATATTATATATACTATACGTATTATATATAATATATATCATATATATTATATATAATATATAAAAGATAGATATAGAATGACTGCATTTATTTGCATGACATATATATATATGCAAATAAATGCAGTCATTCTATATCTGTCTTTTTCCTTCTGGATAATTTCACTCAACATGATCCTCTCCATGTCCATCCATTTATAGGCAAATTTCATAACTTCATTTTTCCTAAAAGCTGCATAGTATTCCATTGTGGTGTGTTTATAGTTTTAAAAAGCCGGAAATAACTGGTGGTAGGATGGTCCTGAAACACTGTATTACTGAAACCCAATCGTGAACAACTTTGTAATGGTCTATCTCGTGGTGGTATAATAAATTTTTTTTATTTTTATTTATTTATTTATTTATTTATTTATTTATTGCTTTTTTGGGTCACACCCGGTGATGCTCAGTGGTTTCTCCTGGCTCTGCACTCAGGAATAACTCCTGGCGGTGCTCGGGGAACCATATGGGATGCCGGGGATCGGACCCGGCCAGCATGGGCCAGCTGCGTGCAAGGCAAACGCCTACCCGCTGGTCTATCTCTCTGGCCCATTTTTTTAAATTTTTTTAAATTTTTAAAAAATTTTTTAAATAATAAAAAGAAATAAAAAGCTGGAAATAGGGACCAGAGCAGTGTGGGTAGGGCTTTTGCCTTGCAAGTGGCCAACCTCAGTTTGATTCCCCTGAGTACCACCAGAGTGATTCCTGAGTGCAGAGGCAGGAGTGAACCCTGAGCATTGCCATGTATGGCTCAATAAACCAAACACACACACACACACACACACACACACACACACATACACACACACACATACGCACCTGGAAATATCTTCTGTTAAGGTGCTTATTGAGGGAGCTGGAGCGATAGCACAGCAGGTAGGGCATTTGCCTTGCATGTTGCCAACCCAACTTCAACCCTCGGCATCCTATATGGTCCTTCAAGCACCAACAGGAGTAGTTCCTGAGTGCGAAGCCAGGTGTAACCCCTGAGCATCACCAGGTGTGACCCAAAAAGGAAAAAATGCCTATTGATATGTAAATAGCTTATGATGTTGGACAGCCTCCATATACTGGAAAACTACCCAGAAGTGAACATATGAATTGAGGGAACTGAAGCGTTAATACAGTGGGTAGGCACTTGTCTTGCTTGCAGCCCACTCAGGTTTGATCTCTGGCATCAGCATCCCTCTAGGGTCCCCAGAGCACCACTAGGAGTGATTCTCTGAGAGTCAAGTCAGGGAGAAAACTGTGAGCACATCCAGGCTGCCAAAAAATATATATACATAAATTTTATATGTGTACATTTAGTATATAATTATATGTTTATATATCACTTCACTTGTCTTCTTATTCATCTATTTGCTTGAGCAGGCACTAGTAACATCTCCATTCATTGGGAATGAGGTCCATTATTGTTAACTGTTTTTGGCGTATCAAATACACCATGGGTAGCTTGCCAGCTCTGCCATGGCTCTGGGTTCATCCCAGGGGGACCAGTCTTTATCTATGTCAGACCATCAACCATCCAGGGCCCACGGGGCAGAGCCCTGGGTGTAGACAAGCCTGTCTCCTGTCTGCCACCTGCCGCCACAGCCAGGCACCACAGCCACACCTGCAACACCTCAAGGGGCAGGTGGCAGTGATGTTTGTATATAATTATATATAAATAAAATATATATTACATATCACTTGATCACTTAACATCCCATTATTCATCTATTTGCTTGAGCGGGCATCAGTAGCATTTCCATTTGACCCTATCACGTACCAGTGTAGCCCAGTGGCATCTGGTTGCTTCAGGAATATGAAAAGCCTCAAACCATTCGTTCAGGGTCTTGACGAAGTCTGACTATCTTGTAGGTGGGCGGCCACGTGATCTTTTGACATCCCATGGGATCCAGTCAGTAATGACTCTAGTCCAGCAGTCATCTCCAAATCACATTACATATATTACATATGAATATATAATATACATATATTTGAGGGGGCTGGAGAGATAATACAGTAGGCAAAGTGCTTGCGTTGCATGCAGCCAACCCAGGCTCAATCACCAGTGCCACATAGGATCCTTGAATCCCTGCCCAGTGATCCCCAAGACAGAAGTAAGCTGAGAACAAACTGGTTATGGACCCATGCCCCCCCAAAAAAGTTAACACAGTAAACTTTCTAAAGCATATTTCAGTGAAAATGCAAAGTGCAGAACAATATATAGCATAATTTGGATAACAAAAATGAAATAGAATAGTTAACCCTGGCGCCAATGGGTTTCAGTAAGAATAAAACAATGTTTATTCACACATTTTTCTATAAATATATATAAAATATTTTGATGACTTAAGTTATTTTAATTTACTGAGAAGTATACACTCATTGTAAAGAGTGAAACCATACAAAACACCCCACAGCAGCAGAATTGTTTGGGGCATTTGCAGTTGAGAAAAGTAAACAAATGAAAGATACAGTGCTCGGTCATCGCTGCATGAGCTAACTGCTGCAATTACCCTTGTCCTGGAGAAGTGAATTCAGTGCTTTAGGATCTGCTTAAAACACTGTGACATTAATCTCTAAGTGAGTAGCTGTACTCTCAAGTAATATTTTGCTTTATTATTTTTACATTCAAATTATTCCCTGCACGGGAGGAATGGGCCAGTGCCGTAGCTACTGCCTTTAAAAACTTAACTTTTGGGCTAGAGAGATAGCACAAAGGGTAGGGCACTTGCCTTGCATGCTGCGGACTGGGGTTAAATCTCCGGCATCCCATGTGGTCTTCCAGCACCACCAGAACTGATACCTGACCCAGGACCAAGCCCTGAGCACAGCTAAGTGTCGCCCCAAACAGAAATAAGATATTAAGAAATAAATTGAGAACAGTAACCCGCTTATGCATATGGAAGGATGCAGGCCACTGGCATGTGCACAAGCTCAACATCATGGTGGCTGCTTCTTGGAAATGGCCTGGGCCAAGGTGGGGGTTTCTACTTCCTGTATTTTGAGAAAAAAGAAAGTAATGACAGGGTGAAGAACAGTTTGACTCTTGGCTCTGCACTCCGGAATTATTCCTGGCGATGCAGGGAATTGAACCTGTTCATCCGTGAACAAGGCAAACTTTATCTACTGTGCTCTCTCTCTCTCTCTCTCTCTCTCTGTGTGTGTGTGTCTCTCTCTGTCTCTCTCTCTCTGTCTCTCTCGCTCTCTCTCGCTCTCTCTCTCGCTCTCTCTCGCTCTCTCTTTCTCTCTCTCTCTCTCTCTCGCCCCAAGGAGTTTTTCATACACTCTATTGGGCTGCTTGTATTTTTCATGTTTCCTTAAAGAAAATATGCGAATTTCAGAGTCAGAAACGAAAATTAAGGGTCTCAGGAACCTGTCACTACTAGTTGGAGTGGGGATCTCCGCTAGATCCTGGCAACGATCATTTTCATGCGTGGGAGGCTCCGCCTTTTCTGCTGTCTGTCTCCCTCCCACGCTGTCTGGGATAGGTTGGTGCCTTGGAATTGACACCCGACAGACTCAGCTGGTTTCCCCCGCTGAGTGAAAAACCAATAGATGTAATGAGGCCACAGAATAAGCACGCTGCACCTTTCCTTTGCGTCCCTTGCGTCTGTGGCACTGTTTATGACCTTGGTTCTCATGCTTCCTTCCCCAGACGCAGTGTTCGCCTTCCAGCTGCGCAATCCTGTGCACAATGGCCATGCTCTGTTGATGCAAGACACTCACCGCCGGCTCCTGGAGAGGGGCTACAAGCACCGGTTCTTCTGCTCCATCCTCTGGGTGGCTGGACCAAGGATGATGACGTGCCCCTGGACTGGCGGATGAAGCAGCATGCGGCTGTGCTGGAGGAAGGGGTCCTGGATCCCAAGTCCACCATCGTCGCCATTTTCCCTTCACCCATGCTTTATGCTGGGCCCACAGAGGTGAGCCAGCCGCGGAGACTCTGCAGTACTGGCTCAAACTTTATGTAGAGCCAGAGAGTTTGGGGATCCTCTTCCTTAAGAGCACATTTCGGGTTCTTCTTCGCCCTGCTTTTTATCTCTTTATCCAACTCCTTAGCTTTGTAATCAAGAAAGTCTGAAAGTCCAGTTCTACTGCCCCTCCCTGGGGTCAAGCATTGCAGAAATGAGGTGATGGGTGATGAAGGAGCTGCATTAACACAAAACAAGCTGGCAGTTGGGAAGATGGGTCCCCAGCCTAGAGAATCATCTTGCCTACAAGGTCACAAGAAACAGTTTATGGAGGAAAGGCACAGGAAAGCTGTTTTGTTTATTTTGGAGGGCCCCCAAGCAGTGCTCAGAATCTTCCACCAACAAGGCTGGTGGTTCCATGCTAGGCTGAGTTAGGGGTGTGGTACTGCTCCGGTCCAGAGCTGGGGGCCTCCAGGACTACAGCCTGGCAGTGCTTGAGAGTCACGTCTGCTGGAGAGTGGACCCCTGTATTATTTCTCCAACTCAGAAAATTATTTTTAGGTAGAATTGGTAGGCAGCTGTGGTCAATAAATTTCAATGTTGCCTGGCTCCCTAAAGCATGCTCAGATGTATCCTGTCTGAGAATGTAGAGGCAGATTTCCCATTAAGGCTCTGCCTACATGTTGTCTTATCACAGGCTTTCTGGAGAACAAGACAAGGGGAAACAGAACATTCTTTACATTCTCAAGGGCCCCTTCCCAGGATAGTTTGCTGTTTCTAGTGCAGATCTTAACTCCTTTGGCTCTGATTTCATTTCTTATTTATATACACTAAAACATTTAATGTACTAAAACAGCTAGATATACTAAAACATTTGAACATTTAATAATGTTCCCCTCAGTGTATCTAAAAGTACTAAAGGACCAGAGGGATAGAATAATGGGTGGGGCACATGCCTTGCACACAGCTGACCTAGTTTCTAGCCCCAGCACCACATATGAACCCTGAGCCATGCTAGGAGTAATCATTGAGTGCAAATCCAGAACTAGACCTGAGCACAACTGGTCCAAAACTCCAAATAAATACATGATAAATAAAATGAAAGTGCTGGAAATAACACATCAAACCTGGCTTCGAGAATATGGCAGTTAGCATGTGAATAAGATCCATAGTGCATCTTACCTGGGTTATGAGACAAGTTGAATGTAACCTAATATTTGATTTCTGAAGTTCCAGTTACTCTATGTGATTCACCAAGAGCTACATTAAAAAGGGAGAGTATGTCTTTAAAAGCTGAATGTCTCCCTTTCATCATAACATAGAGAGACTATCAAACAGATTTCCTTTGTCCCACTGTAGTGGATTTGAGCAAGCTTATGACAAGTCTGATGAATTGAAAGGGACTCAACCCTTTGGAATGCCCCAGACTGAGTTTAATAAATTAAGGCTTTTCAACCAGATCAAAGTTCCAGGCCCCTGGCTTTCCTCTCTTTCTCTAGATTTCTATCTGAGCTTTAAAAAGAAAGCAATTCATTTCGAAACCCCCATGTTGCATGGAACTGAAATCAATGTCTGTACATAAAAGGCTGTCATTAGTGGCTGTCAGATATTAAGAGATTCTGGAGTTTGTAATTTCCTTTCAACTGTGATTTGCTCTGAATGTGGAGGCACTGTAAAATAATGTTCATGTATTTTCTATAGAACAGAAAGGTCTCATGCTTATGGTCAGTCAGCCTCTGTGGAAAGATTGGCGCAGAGACTCAGGTTCTAAAAGGCTAAAATCTCCTACCCCTGAAGAAAAGCTGCCTCCATTTCCCTGCATGGGTGGCTCCTCCTTTTCTGCAGCCTGTCTCTCCCAAAAAGTCACTGGTCTACATCACTAAATTCTTTATATTCAAAGAAGAGTAAAGGCACTCTGGTTAGCAGGGACCCAGAATGGATAATGATCATGTCCGTAATGTGATGTTTCCTAGGTTCAGTGGCACTGCAGGGCCCGGATGATCGCAGGGGCCAATTTCTACATTGTAGGGCGGGACCCTGCAGGAATGCCCCACCCTGAGACCAAAAAAGGACCTATACGAGGCAACTCATGGGGGAAAGGTCTTAAGCATGGCTCCTGGCCTCACCTCTGTGGAAATCATTCCTTTCCGGGTGGCTGCCTACAACAAAACTAAAAAGTCCATGGACTTCTATGATCCAGCAAGGTACGTTTTCAGAGATTATTTAATTAACATCTGTGCAGAGAATGGAAGCACAGTTTGGGCCTTTGAGAAACTTGTGCATCTGTACAGCTCCACCAAGACCTTATTTACATTCTGAGACCTGGAAAGCTCAGTCCCTTGCATATAGTATATGGCCATTCAGTATTTCTCTTTCCACATTGATTCCTTGAGCATTCACTATATGCCTCGTACAAATAGTGGGAAGGAGGGGGAAGGGGAGAAGGGGGGAGGTCCATGTAGAGAAAGATTTTAGTATTTATGATGCACTCACCATTCCCAGAACTCAGAGTTGGGCAGAGTAGCAGACATGTAGGAACAGAGTGGAATATGAAGATAGTGATTTAAATAGTATTTCCCTGTTCTGGAAAGTTCCTTCAGTGATCTGAGAATAAAGTGAATTGTTTACTTTATGATATACCACATTCAAATGCCACATTTCCCAGAAAGAATATATACCCTTGAGAATCCATGACTGGGGCTGGAGAGATAGTAGAGGAGGTAAAGAGCTTGCCTTGCATACAGCCGACCTGGGTTTAATCTCCAGCATCCATATGGTTCCCCAAGCCCACGAGGAATGATTCCCGAGTGCAGATCCAAGAGTAATCCATGAGCACTACCAGGTCTACCCCCCCCCAAAGAAAACAAAGAAGTCCAGGCCCCTTTGGGGTGAATGTTGCGCCCAGCTCCCCTGAGTTCTTTGTTGCTGTTCTGTGACAGACACAACGAGTTTGACTTCATCTCTGGAACTCGGATGAGGAAGCTTGCGCGGGAAGGAGAAAATCCTCCAGATGGTTTCATGGCTCCCAAAGCATGGAAGGTCCTGACAGATTATTACAGGTCCCTGGAGAAGAACAACTAAAAGTGCCCTTGATGCCAGTGATTTCTTTCTAAAGTGCTCTTCTTATTCCTTTTTTCTATTATTGTGTGTGTGATTAGATGCTTTGTATCCAGTTGCATCTCAATTTTTTAATTAGGGTTTTATAATGAAATAAGCAAAAAGTGTCTGATTTTAACTCAAGTTCGAGATCTAAAAATATATCTTGGCAGGTGAAAATAATAGTGTGACCTCAGCGTTAGGCCATAGTACCTACTACATCTGAACTGGGAGGTCCCAGATGTCTTAAAACTTTGATGTGTCTGGTTAACTTGCCAAAAGTAAAGTCTATTTTCCAGCTTGTGTCCTGCCGGCCTGAATCTGAATTCACCAGTCATAAAATTATATTAGATGAGCAGCATCTTCTTTACAGCTGACACAAAAGAAATTAATATTTTTCTGGCCCTTCACGAGGTGTGGCTCATTCGTCAAAAAACCTTGCTAATACTTTTCACCACATGTGAAACCAGTCTCACTGCCCAAGCTCATACGTGCGGATCAGTCCAGAGAAACCATGTATGTGAAAATGTGAATTCAGCCTCAGAAACCTATGCAACCTAGTTCTACCGCAAAAGTTTATATTGTCTATTAAGATGTCTTAATGGCCTCCTGTGAATACTAACAACTCCAGTTAAATGGTGACATTTAATAGCTTGGAGTGTGTGCTATGCTGAAAAGATTCACTCCCAGGCTCAGAGAGGCGTGCTGTGGAGAGCTCCTTTTTCTCCTCTTTGCTGAATGCCCTGCCATCCTGCAGACTGAAACAGAGTCACCAAGAACAATTCACAAGGCCAGACTGTGGAGCAGAAAACCCTGAAACTAACCCTTTCATCTTTCGGGGAGCCAAACTGCAAAGATGCACCAGTGTGTGCTTCCTGCGCTGGGCTCTGAACCCACACACAAAACTGTCCCGAAGGGCCAGGATGACAGGCGTGTGCATAGCTTGCACACAGCTGACCGAGGTTGGATCTCTGAATCCATATGGTGCCCAGAGCCCTGCCAGCAGTGAGCCCTAAGTGCAGAATGAGAAGTACAGTTGAGAAAGGGACTTTCCCTTACACTTGTGGTTCTGAGACATCTCTCTTTGCTTCCTGCTTCCTGGGAGACAATCTTTCGAACTTTATGCCTCCTTGCTAGGTAAGGAAACAGCATCTTACCTAGGTCTTTCTGGAAACAAACTGGAAAGAGAAAACTGATCTCCTCTACCCTCCACCCCCATTCTCAGATTCTTTAAAAAAAAAAAAAACTAGCAAATTAAGGCTCTTTTGAGAATAAGTGACATATAATGGCCACAACACCTCCAATAATCTAGTGCCTATACTCAAAATCTCGCTATTGAGCCTTTAAAAAATATATACAGCGTATTTATTGAAAATACAGAATGTAGTGCCTTAACCAATGTGATTTTTTAAAGTATATTTAAAATTGCCTTGCTTTAGTACTATATTTAGTGCAAATGACTTTCTATGTACAACTGAAGCTTTATCTTGTTTTAATAAATTTCTTAATATGAAGACTGTGGTTTCCCTGCTTCTTTCGAGTACAGTAGGCCAGCCTGTTGAGCACCGTGACTTTATGTACCTGGCAACAATGGCAGCTGGCAAGTCTCTCAGATCATAATTAAGAGGCTGTCCTAGGGGTCACAGAAACAGTGAGTAAAGCATTTACACACACATACATGTTCCATAGCTAGGAATAAAACTTGTAAGGTGAAAATGAACCTTACATGACTTGCAGATTCTGCTACAATGTAGAAAAATGTGAAAAACTTTCACTTATAGCAACATGAAAACGCAACCAAATTTAAATACACTCTGAGTCTAGCACAACACAGAAATACAAGAGATTCTTCATGAAGGACTTAACCCCCCAGCAACAGGTGGTCTTCCAAGCCTGCCAGGAATGATCCCTAAATGTAGTGTAGTAGTCTCAGGAATATGCCCTGAGTACTGCTGGGGATAGCCTGAGAGAGAGGAGGAAGGAGGGGAGGGAGGGAAGGAGAGAAGGAGGGAGGGAAGAAGGGAAAGAGGAAGACCCCTGAAAATATTAGACTTATCACAAAAAAAACTCCAATTTGTTTTGGTAATGAGACCCATCTGCCCTAATAAGGATATTTTTACTCACAATGGTAAAAATCTTTTTTTTTTTTTCGGGTCACACCCGGCAATGCTCAGGGGTTTCTCCTGGCTCTGCACTCCGGAATCACTCCTGGCGGTGCTCGGGGGATGCCAGGATGGAACCCTGGCCAACACGGGCCAGCCGCGTGTAAGGCAAACGCCCTACCCGCTGGGCTATCGCTCCGCCCCAAAAAACTTTTAAGTTGCTAATTTAACACCTGATATATTTGTAACACAAGATATATTTGTGCACTATATCTTAACATCAGTTCATGAATGGTGATTTTGAATTTTTGCCTATATATAGTATAGAGACATTTCACTTGTTAGTTGCTAAATGGAGTGACGCTTGGTTTAAGGCTTTCCAGTAATATGGCAGTTTTAATGTATTAGAATTCTATTCAGTGTTCTCACTTCACTTCGGAGAGATGGAGAGATGGCTCACAGGGTGGGTTACAGGCTTTGCAGGCAGAAGCTCCAGGTTTGATCGCTGGCACAACACAGTTGTTGTGTTTTGGTGCAGTTGGCACCAAAACAAAAGCAAAACAACCCAAAAGAGAAAAGATGCTGACTTTACGAGAAATTCTAAAGAGAATTCTAATATATACATAATCTGATTTATTGTCTTTATCCAGAAGGTGGCAATATCTGTTGGTAAACACAATACCAGTAAAAACAAATTCCTACCAATGTGGGATGCCACTGCAATTTTTATACAGGCACATGCAGGGGCTTATACAGCCTCACCCTCACACCCAAACAGTTAAGAGAGAGAGAGAAAGAAAGAAAAGAGAGAGAGAGTGTGGGGGGAGTGGAAGGCTGGAGGTTGTTTAATAAAACAGAGGGAAAAAAGATCACTGAGATACTGAATTGATTGAAGTTTTTAAATATTAGTGGGAATAGTTTCACACACAATAGAATTATCAAAAGACTTCTGACAGAAGGCATCTAGAGAAACGTAAGGGGTTGATCTTTTCGATCTTGGGGCTGAGCAATACAACAGCAGGTAGACGCTTGCCTTGCCTATGGCCAATGCGAGTTGGATCCCTAGCATCCCATGAGTTCCACAAAGAGTGACCCTTAAGTGCAAAGCCAGGAGTAAGTACTGAGCACCACTGGGTGTGACCCCCAAAAAAAATATCAATCTTGATCCCAAATACAGGCTTAGGGAAAATGGTTTTAGCAAGAAGAATGCTACAAAACAGCATAATCAATGTATCCATAAAAAATTATCCATAAAAAATGAATAACAAAATAGCTAATATTTCAGTAGTAACTAGGCTGGGCTCAGGATAGCCCTCTGCTGCACTGTCTTACTATTACACAACCCTATATAAGGTGAGTGCCACTGCGGCTCTCTTTATCATTTCTATGACCAACGAATAAAATAACTAGTTCAAGAATACATGGCTATTGGGCCGGAGCGATAGCCCAGCGGGTAGGGCGTTTGCCTTGCTCCGCAGCCGGCCCAGGCCAGCCCAGGTTCGATCCCGGCATCCCATATGGTCCCCGAGCACTGCCAGGAGTAATTCCTGAGTGCAGAACCAGTAGAAACCCCTGAGCATCGCCGGGTGTGACCCAAAAAAGCAAAAAAAAAAAAAAAAGAATACATGGCTATTGAGGGTTTTTTTGTTGCTTGTTTGAGGGGGTCACACGCAGCGATGCTTAAGAGTTACTCATGGCTCTGGTGGTGCTTGGGGGACAATATGGGGTGCTGGGGACAGAACCCAGTTTTGCTCATGTGCAAAGCAAGCACCTTAACTGCTGTACTATTATTCCAGCGCCAAGAACAGGAAGCCTGAATTTAAACTTGGGGCAGTCTAGTTCTAGATCTTGTACCTTTACCACAAAGACAATACTTCAGGGCCGGAGCGATAGCCCAGCGGGTAGGGTGTTTGCCTTGCATGCAGCCGGCCTGTGCCGGCCTGGGTTCGATCCCGGCATCCCATATGGTCACCTGAGCACCGCCAGGAGTAATTCCTGAGTGTAGAGCCAGGAGTAACCCCTGAGCGTCGCGGGTGTGACCCAAAAAAGCAAAAAAAAAAAAAAGTCAATACTTCAAAACCTGGAATAAACTGGTTTTCATATGCATGTTTACAGATAGATCACATGACAGTAAAATGCTTTTTAAATAATATAAATTTCCTTAATTACATTAAGATGTTGTCCAGTAAGTTATGGTTGCTAGGTCTAGTATATTTCAAACTTCATTAAAAAAAAATAATTCGGTGACTACTTCTTTCAGAGATTGTGAATTTAAGAGACAAAGAATATAAGAAACAGAGACAGCAGTTATTTTAAATCAATATGCCATTGAAGTTAAAATCATTAAATTCTTACTAAATGAACTTAAATAATAAAATTCATACTAAAACAAAATAATTATTAGATTACAAAAATGTATGCTTTAAAAGTCTGAAAGCTACAGAGCAAGATAAAAGCAATCCAAAGGCAAGTTCTATAAACCAGAGGAGAAAAAGAAAACCCAGGAATTTCATGACTGAAAAGACCAAGGAATAGAGAAAACTCAGACATACCTCTTTATTACAATTTATTAAATGTTGGCATAATAGTTATTAAAAATGGAAATGAAATTTTTTATTTTTGGTATCTTGTGTTTTGCATTCAATTTTTTAATCATCTTGACTATTTTCAAAACTTGCTTTTTTGTTATCCAAAGTGTTTTCCTGCAACTTCTGTGCAACCCACCAAAACACAATTTAAGAGAATGAACTAACCAAAAAGACTAGTGAGACTCATTATAAATTAACTCAGTAACTCACAAATAAGACAGATATTTCAAAGAAATACAGTAAGAACAAAATATAGTAAGCATAATTTCAACTTTCTGATGATTCCGAAGGCACGCACCTCAAGATCATATTGTACCATTTTCCTCATGCTGTGAATTTAAGTGCTTATTAACAAAATTCTGGTTTGTGAAATATTGGTCATAAAAATATTTTTCATCTGTATGCACAGAATATCAAATGACTATAGATGTAATATGGGAATTTCGATGTGGATGTTTGCACTAAAATTTGGGCACATCTTATACTAAGAGAACTTAAAATAATTTTTAAATGAGTATTTTTAGCAGTTAGTAATACCTACTTGTACCAAACATATTTTATTCTTTTTTAATGACTACTTGTTATCTGACCCAAAGTAAGGAATAACGTTAAAATAACATTTAAAAACACCTTTACAACAGAACTGTTACACACATTAGCTGAAGACAGAAAAGTCACATTCATGTGTTGAATGGTACGGGCTTTTTCAAAGCCATTCTGTGAAAGGCTTTCAGTCACCTTTACGTGCAGCAACTAAAAAAGATTTTTAGCCCATTGTGCTTGCAAAGAGGTGAAACTGAAGTCACTCTCACAACTGCATGACAACCATTCAATGTGATCAAGAAACAAGTATTTTTATTATCCTGGCAACCACAATAATCAAGCTACATCTGAAGTATTCAGATATAGCTGACTTCTAACTACTGAACCACAGAAAAATGCTTAACTTTAAAAAAAAAAGTGACAACTGGAAATAACTGAATCACTGTACCTTTCAGACACAACCTTAAATCTTCATTTTTCTATATAGGCTACTTGGTACTTTTTGATTCAGCAGATGGATAAAAAAAAAAGTTTCTGTATTCAAACATATCTACAGAATGTCAATATAAAATGTGTGAATATATACACTTAATATACACACATACATACACACACATGAATCTCGAAACCGGCACTTAAATCACATCCCCATTTCTCACTAATGTCTCAATGACTCATTTGTTACTTTAAGACCAGCTTGGATGCTGTAAGGCTGCAACATATGGCTAAAGAGGTCAAACTCAAGCACCCACAGCCAAGATGAATTCAATTGTTCCTCCTCATGATTTGTGACAGTAGCAATACCACCAATATAACTGTAGTTCAATAACTTAGATTTTAGAGTAAAAAAAAAAAAACTGTCAAACATTTGACTTTCTCACTGTTTACAGAACATTCCTTAGCGTCTATTTCCACTAATAAAAGGGCACACCAAACTGGGTCACACTGAACTGTACAAATGATTTTTACTCAATCTAAACAAACATGTGTTAAAACATTCTGAAATGCTGCATCCTTTGATTTCTTCATCTTTTCAATCGCCCGATGCAGGTCCTGTTGTTGCACAGGCCGAATTTCATCTTCGTCATGGCTAAAACGCAAACAAAAATCACCAAATACTCAAATGAGATAGAATAACAATATACACTTTGCCTTTAAATATTTACCAGTGTGTGTGTGTGGGGGGGGGGGGGGGGAAGAGTGTCCTTCCCATCCTAGACCCCAGAGACAACAATAATCATAGACTTCATGTGAATGATCCTATTATCTGTACATATGTGAATCTTCTTTTTTTGCTTTTTTGGGTCACACCCGGCGATACTCAGGGGTTACTCCTGGCTCTGCACTCAGGAATTACTCCTGGCAGTGCTCGGGGACCATATGGGATGCCAGAGATTGAACCTGGGTCGGCCACATGCCAGGCAATCGCCCTACCCACTGGACTATCACTCTGGCCCCATGTACATATGTAAATCTTTATAAGCATCAACAGCTGGGCTAGGAATAGGAGACCCTAGTTCAATGCCTCGCACCAATCAATCAATCAATCAATCATCAATGAAAGTTCACTAAACTTTCATTAGTTTTCTGTTCACGAAAAGGAACAGAAAGCTACGATGGCTGGTGATAAATATTACAGCAGTAGTAATTATAAATCAATACTTTACACTAAGAATACACTTACATTATCATAAGTTTTGTGTCAGTTAATCTAAATGGACCTGCAGTTCCAAAGGAATCAAAGGTTATTGATATGAAAGTGGGGGCAGCAGACAGGCACTCCTGGCATTACTCAGGGGTCCGTGCATTGCTAGGATGAAACCTGGCCTCCAGAAAGAAGTGCTCAGCCTGCTGAGCGCTCTACTTCTGGGGAAACTTTTTTTTTGCTTTTTTGGGTCACACCCAGCAATGCTCAGGGGTTTCTCTGGCTCTGCACTCAGGAATTACTCCCGGCAGTGCTCGGGGGACCATATGGGAATGCCAGGGATTGAACCCAGGCCAGCATGGACCGGCCACATGCAAGGCAAATGCCCTACCCGCTGGGCTATCGCTCCGGCCCCGGGGAAACTTTTTACAGGGTCTAACACAGCTTACTTATTCCAGTTCACTAATAATCCTGCTGTAACAGGGTTGTTCTAAATGTGGTTTCTTGGGGCTGGGGAGGTAGTAGAGAGCATGGGACTTGCCTGCATGTAGCCAGCCCAGGTTTGATCCCAGCACCACGTCCTAGCCCCCCCAAGTCTTGCCAGGGGTGGTTCCCACGCACAGAGCCAGGAATTAGCCCTGAACAAAACTGGGTGTTGGCCCCAAATAATGTTTTTAAGCTAATTTCTCAAAAGTTCATCAGATTCTGAAATTGGTTTCAAGTAAAGTTTTCAGCAGTCACAAATCATGTCTTTGTTTCGTAAACATGTGTTTTAATTAGACTGAAATCTAACCCCTAGCAGGCTCTTGCAACATAAAAGTTTCTGGGTGACAAGGCATTCATTTCCATGTGAAATGAAACTGAAGAACTCTGATTACACATGAGGAGTAATCTTACTATAAGTTAACAGGTCTGTAGAAGCGGAATTTGTTTTCACTTTCTCTTCTTTCCAGACCATTTCCATAAAAAAAACTCTCTTTTAAAGGAAACAGAGTAAAGTTGGTGCTGTAAACAAAATAAATCAAAAAGCTCTAAAGGATCTGGTAATTAGAGACCAACTCTAAACAGACATACCTTTCTTCTGATGCAGAATTAACATACTCCCTAACACACAGGAGAGCAGCATCTCGACACATCTCTTTTAGGTCACTTCCCGAAAACCCATCAGTTTCCTGGGCTACTTCTAACAGGTCCACGTGTCTATCCACCTTAAAACAAACACAGAACATGCTTAAAAAGGTTAAATAAATACACACACATATATGTCATAAGCTAGAAAATATACATGCAAATACTTATTAGAATTAAAGAACATTAACATAAGAGATCAGCAGCCACCTGGGAGAAGAATCATTTAAAAGCACTTTCAGGAGCCGGAGCAATAGTACACCGGGTAGGGCATTTGCCTTGCATGCCACCAACCTGCGTTCAATCCCCAGCATCCCATATGGTCCCCGCACACAGCCAGGAGTAATTCCTGAGTGCAGAACAAGGAATAACCCTTGAGCATCGCCAGGTGTGACTCCCCCCACCCCCAAAAAAAAGCACTTTCAGAGCTAGAAAGATAATTCAAAGGACTAGAACTACGCTTTGTATGCCAGAGGCTCAGGTCCAACCCCAGCACCACATGGGCCCCTAAGCACTGCCAAGAGTTGCCTCTAAATACTGTCAGGTGTGGCACAACACCCACGCCAAAAAAAAAGTATTAAAATAAATAAGTAAATAAAAACTGCAATATGTAGACTGAGGAATAGTACAGCAGACAGGACTTATCTTGTACTTAGCTGACCTGGGTTTGATCCCTAGCATCCAATATGGTCCCACCAAGAGTGATCCCTCAACTGCAGAGTGGTATATGTGGGACCATATGGGACCCCTGAGTATCGCCAGGTGTGTCCCCAAACAAAAACAAAAAAACACTTGCAGTATAAATATGAACGAAATATTAGTGTGTCTTAACATTTAATGTTCATTTCTTCCCTGAAGAATGCAAATTAAAATTTCAAGATACTGGGAGTCGGAGCGATAGCCCAGCGGGTAGGCCTGGGTTCGATCCCGGCATCCCATATGGTCCCCCGAGCATCGCCAGGAGTAATTCCTGAGTGCAGAGCCAGGAGAAACCCCTGAGCATCGCGGGTGTGACCCAAAAAAGCAAACTAACTAACTAACTAACTAACTAACTAACTAACTAACTAGATAGATAGATAGATAGATAAATGAATGAATTAATAGATAGATAAATAAATATGTAGATAAATAAATGGTTAAATAAATAAATAGATAGATAGATAGATAGATAGATAGATAGATAGATAGATAGATAGATAGATAGATAGATAGATAGATAGATAGATAGATAGATAGATAGATAGATAGATAGATAGATAGATAGATAGATAGATAGATAGAGCAAGAAAAAATTCAAGATGCTGGGCCCAGCGATACTACCACAGAGAAAGAAGGCTACTTAATGCAGTAATTTTTTTTAATAGTGAAAGAATGGAATCAAACCAAACACCCTTCAATATGGAACTGATTAAATAAATATGGTTCGCGTATAAAAGGGAAGATAAATTAATACTGTAATTTGCTTACATAGGCATAAGGCCAGCTAAAAGAATATATTTTGAAAATCAAGCTACAGATTTTTAATTTTTTGAAACATTGCTTGTTTTCTTAAATCTTAAATACAAGAATCCTAGAGAAGTCGATTAGTATAGCCTTTCAAATCTACATTCCTGGAGCTGGAGATCTAGTACAGCAGGTAGGGTAGGATCATTTTTTGCACTTCACACACCAGGTTTTGATCCATGGCACCCCATCTTCACCCGAAACCCCACTGGAACTGACACCTGAGTTCAGAGCCAGGAGCAAGCTCCGAGCACCTCCTGGTGTGGCCCAAAAAATCAAAAAGCAAAATAACAACAAAAATCTAAATTCCCACATCAAAGAACACTGCAACTGAATAAGACACCAGGGGCCGGAGAGACAGAGCCTGATCCCTGATTTCCCTTATGGTCCCTGAGCCCTACCAGGAATGATTCCTGAAAACCAGAGGTAACCCTGAGCATTGCTAGATGTCCCCACCCCACAAAAAATAAATTAAAATTAAAAAAAATTAAAAACCAACCCTCTTCTTCCCCCCCAAAAACACATATATTTCTTTTGTAACAAAGTAACATACTGATGTGAGAATTTTTAATCTGTAGACAGGCAAATGTAAGGTGTTTCAAAAAGATTAGTGTGCCATTTCTTTCTAAAATCATTTCATGGACATAAATGTCATATTTACAGGGTGGGTCAGGCTGTAATTTGCTACTTACATTTTCATTTTTCAAGATGAGTTTGAGGATTGCTTCTCTTTGTTTAAGAGCCTAAATAAAGATAACTTCTAGGTTAGCATTTTAAAAAATACAAAAAAGATCAACTTGTTTTCCTAATTTTTTTCTTTCTTTGTAAATTACTAGATAACAACTGTAGGAAATGACAGACTCTGACAGAGCTCATAGAAACTACTGGCTAGACCTCTCTCTAGAACAGAGGTTCCAAACTGGTGATCTATTGCCCTTTTCTAGGAAACATAAAATCCCTCACAGTATCCCCTTAGAAACCGACCTTCAGTAAGCAATCAAGCAGAGAGCACCCTCAATTGCACTTAAAAGGCTACTACTGGGGGCGGAGCGATAGTCCAGCGGGTAGGGGCGTTTGCCGGGTTCGATCCCGGCATCCCATACGGTCCCCGAGCACTGCCAGGAGTAATTCCTGAGTGCAGAGCCAGGAGTAACCCTGAGCATCGCCAGGTGTGACCCAAAAAAGCAAAAAAAAAAAAAAAGGCTACTACTCTCTGGATCATTCCAGCCACCCCGAGGTATGGTATCACCTACTTTATCACTTAGCGCTGTCTAACTACTAGACTTTTCCTTCTGAATTCCTAGCAACTACTAACACAATGTCTAGGATTATCATGACTGTATATATTTCTTATGTGAATAAACAAATATCTAGATAAAATAATACTAACTGTTGAAAGAGAAGTAAATAAATAGCACTGATCCTCAAAAAGAAAGAACAAAAAAAAGGACAGAATTGGGGTGGGGGGGGGGTCCTTCCCTATTTATCTTTATCATAAAATTCCATTAAGAAAAATAAAACTCTCCCTTGGCTAGAGAGATGTTACCGAATTAAGGCACTTGCCTTACCTGTGAACCCCTCTGCCAGGATTCTGGCTAGAATCCCCAGCACCATACTGGGTGCTGAGTACTTTCAGGGGGCCATTCGAGCAGAGCCAGGAATAGCCCCTGAACATCCCAGGTATGGCCCCAAATGTAACAAAGGGGGAGGTATAAAAGGAGAGCTGGAGTGATAGAGCAACGGGGAGAGCGTTTGCCTTACATATGGCCAATGTAGGTTAGATCCCTGGCATCCAGAATGGTCCCCCAGACATGGCTGGGGGATTCCTGAGTGCAGAGCCAGGAATAACCCCTGAACATCGCCAAGTGTGACCACCCCCAAAAAAAGTTTTTAAAAAAGGGCCAGAAAGGCAGTACGGGGGTTAAAGCATCTGCTTTTTACACAGCTGACCTAGTTCAAACCCTGGTACCATACGGTCCCTTGAGCACAGAACCAGGAGTAAGCCCTAAGCACCAACAGGTCTGACCCATTCTGCTTCCTACCCCAAACCATTCCCTTCTGAAAATCACAGGCAAAGACCTATCATAAAAGGGGACTGGATTCACATTACCAATCAAAACTACTAACCGGCTGATTGATGTGAAATCTTGTTGGCATTCTTCTCATAATAGCCGAGTCAAGATCCTGAGGACGATTAGTAGCTCCCATCACTATGACCTATATAAATGAGGAAAACATAGGCATTAATTAAATATGCCAAATGCATTCTTTTTGTAACTTTATTATATTTTATGGGGTGCTGCAGGTAATGTGTTTACAGCGGGTGACGTTTACATTTAACTCATCACCAAAGTGCCCGAGAGACCCTATCCCATGCCCTCATGTCACCTCCAGTTCACCTACCGCCTCCCAAATCTGGTATTACTACTAGGATTTATATGGTACAGAAAATAAGGACGATTTAAACTGAATCTTCTACAATAAATATGATTTTTAGGGCAAAGGGAGAGTATAGGTGTTAGGCACTTGCCTTAGATGTGGCCAACCCTGGTTTGTTCCCCAGCATCACATATAATTCCCAACCACACCAAGACTGTCCTCTGAGTAGGCCCTGACCTGATCATTAGCAGGTGTGGTCCCACCCCAGCCCCAAAAAGAAGTATGATTTAAACCAAATAATACTTAAATATTTAGATACAATCATTAATCCCACAGTTGTAAAACTGGGTGTTCATAGAACTTCTAAGAACTAAATGATATTTAAAATATTTATATCTAAATCATATAAAGCTTTTTAATTTTTTTAAAATTTTACACAGTGGCTACAGGCTAAGTAATTACAGGTCATTTATATTATAACTTAGCTTGAGAATATATATGCTGGGGTAGATACTTTCAAGACCTTTAATAATATTGAGAAAATTATTTTCCCTAAGTCTAAGGATTCAGCTAATAGTAATGATAAAAAAGAGTATCTTCCTATGTGGGCCAGAGGTATAGTACCGGGTCAGGGTGTTTGCCTTGTATGTGACCAACCCGGGTTCAATCCTTGGCATCCCATATGGTCCCCCAAGCTCCGCCAGCCAGGAGTGATTCCTGAGTGCAGAGCCAGGAGTAATGCCTGAGCATTGCTGGGTGTGACCCAAAAAAAGTTAAAAAAAAAAGAAATCTTCCTCAAGATTTCACATTTTCACTTCAAGGCACTATCAACACTAAGTAATTATTTTTTGCTTTACGACCATACCTAGATCATGTGGTGCCAGAGACCGAACCCAGGGCTCCCACATGCAAAATACACGCTCCAACCCTTTGAATAGCCTCCTTGATCTGAAAGTGAAACCTTAATGATGATAAAAGTTCCAAATCAAACTTTAGGAAAGGACTATTGAATAAAAACAAGCATCGAAATACTCATAGCATTTTAAAAAGTGACAAGCTGGTGCCCCTAACAAAGCTCTAGATCAATGTCACTTCTTTATAAACTATAGAAATGAAAATTACCCGCACTGCAGAGCCTGGCAAGCTACCCATATCGTATTTGATATGCCAAATACCAGTAACAATTATAGACCTCATTCCCATCACCTGATGGAATGGTTTGAGGCTCTTTATGTTCCTGGAGCAAGCAGGTGCCTTTGGGCTCTACTTGCATGAGACAGGTCATATGGAGATGTTACTGGTGCCCGCTCGAGCAAATCGACAATGAACGGGAAGACAGTGAGAAATGAAAATATGAATATAAACAAGACAAAGAAAAGAGCATTTGGTTCTGAAGGGTTTCAAGATTGTTGACATTTCTGTCCAACCTACTAACAGCAAACAACTGCCACCCCAAATGAAATTTAGTGATATCCTAACAGAAAGTTTCATTTAATAAATATTTTATTTCAGCCTAAAAGATTTTTGATTTCCTAAAAAATCTGAAATCTAACTTTTGAACATGCTGAAATGTGAACTGAATCTTGTATTCTGCTTTCATCCTTTATATCTAATGATATTCAAGAGCCAAATTACTTTCAATTAACTATGAAAGGATGCCACCTAGAGGAAAAATATATAAATTCACATATAAAAATAAATTTGTGAAATGTGGGGCTATCGCTCTAGCCCCAATTTTTCTTTACTAACTTCCACAACTCCTTAAAATTTGCTATTAGGGGCCGGAGCGATAGCCCAGCAGGTAGGGCATTTGCCTTTCATGTGGCCGGCCCATGCCGCCTGGGTTCGATCCCGGCATCCCATATGGTCCCCGAGCACTGCCAGGAGTAATTCCTGAGTACAGAGCCAGGAGTAACCCCTGAGCATTGCCAGGTATGACCCAAAAAAGCAAAAAAAAAAAAAAAAAAAATTTTGCTATTAAAAGTAGACAAGCCTTAGATCAAAACACTAGTAAGTCTTCTGATGATCTGCATAATACAAAAGATGAATATAAAGAAGTGTACCTGATTAAGCGCTGCAAGACATATTCAAATTGATATGGAAGATTGCTAAAGACTGACAATATTAGGTAGGAGAGAAGGGAAATTCTTAAGACCATTAAGGAACTTCATATAAGAAAAATAAGGGTCGGAGCCATAGCACAGCAGGTAGGGCGTTTGCCTTGCACAAAGCCAACCTGGGTTCGATCCCCGGCATCCCATATGGTAACCCGAGCACCACCAGGAGTGATTCCTGAGTGCAGAGCCAGGAGTAACCCCTGAGTGTCGCGGGTGTGACCCAAAAAAGCAAAAAATAAATAAATTTTAAAAAATAAAGAAGTAAATAAAATGAAGTGAAGCTCAACTTTTTAAAAAATTATTTTTCACGGGGCTGGAGTGATAGCCCAGCGGGTAGGGCGTTTGCCTTGCACGCGGCCGGCCTGTGTCGGCCCGGGTTCGAATCCCGGCATCCCATATGGTCCCCCGAGCACCGCCAGGAGTGATTCCTGAGTGCAGAGCCAGGAGAAACCCCTGAGCATCGCCCGGTGTGACCCAAAAAGCAAAAATAAATAAATAAATAAAATTATTTTACATAATTTTTTAAATTATCAAAAGTTTAAAGAATTTTGTACATAAAAATATTAAAAATGGACCAGAAAGATAGTACAGTAGGTAGGGCATTTGCCTTGCATGCAGCTGACCCACAAATGATTTTACATTTGTCACAATCATTTTACATTTAAGATGTTAAGATCCAGGCACGTCTCAGTGCACCTGCCTTGTACATGCCCTGGATTTGAGCTCAGTAACACCAAGATTAAAATAGAGGCCACGCCACGCCCAACAACCTCTGACAAAGATACTACACTTGATCTTAGCCAAAAGGCTGAGAAGCGATGACCTCTGACAAAGAAAGGGCACAGCGACACAACTGAATTTCATCAAATGCCAAGTCATCAAATTGCTCCAGATCTATAGCTCTTGTACCGTGCAGTCATGTGCAGTCTCATGACACCGCAACATTTCAGAGCCCACCAGGATCACAGCAAAGCTGATGGGAATGTTGCCTAGAAAACCACCAAGTCCAATGAGCCTGAACAGTAACACGGAAGGCTCAGCTAGCTCTAACCAGCGGATCCTCAATACTTAGTAACATCACGGTGAGATAGAACAATGATCACAAATAGACTACTATTAATCTAAGGTCTGATCATTCCATTTGCCTTTGTCTTATAACAAACAATAAGAAGTAAGTCTGGGCCTGCAAGGGGGCAGCCTGGAGTGGTGAGTTGGAAACCGGCAGTCACACTGGTGGGGCTGAAGGCAGGACATTTAAGGCCTGGAGCAACTGTATTATGAACAACCTGGTAAATCATGGTGCTATAATAAAAAAAAAATAGGTAATTCATGAAAATAGAACTTCTACTTTCAGCAGTGATAAAAATTTAAATGCCAGATAATTTTTTTCAAAAATGCATTATTAATTTGGTAAGAAAGTAGGAAACAGGTCAGAGAGCACTTGACTTGCATGCAGCTGACTCAGGCTCAACCCCCAGAATCCTAAGAGTCCTGGCAGTCCCAAGCACTGCCAAGAGTGATCCCTAAGCAGAGGCAGGAGTAAGTCCTGAGGCTGTTGGGTGTGGGCCCCCCAAAACCAAACCAATTCCATTTATAGAGAAGCTTTTACCCTGATTTTCTCTTTTCATGGCGTTCATTTCAGACATTTAGATAACCTAATTTACATTTCTTTCACTAGGGAAGTAACCAAAATGAATGAAAGCATGTATCATATTCTCTTAGATCCCCACTACTCTAGCATATAAAAAGTCATGTCATAACTAACAAGTAGCCAGCAAGTTTTTTGTGTGCACCAACTCTCTGAGGCAGATTTCTTTCCAATACCTGGCAGCTATGATCAGTATCCAATCCATCCCAGAGACTCATAAACTGAGCTTTCATCATGGCTGTAGCTTCATGGTCAGAACTGGAGCGATTTCGTAGAAAGGAGTCTAGAAGGAAAAGATCCTTAACCTTAGAAATTTATCAGGAGTATTTACTTGGCATAAGACTTCTTATCATTTTATCAGATGCTGGAAATTCAGGAAGATTACAAGAAAAGGGATTACTGGGCACTTCACACCTTAATAACAATTAGCAGGATTAAAATACAGACCTAGGGCCAGAGCGATAGTACCACAGTAGGGCATTTGCCTAGCACCCAGCTGACCTGGATTCAATTCCGGGCACCCCACACATCACCAGAAGTAATTCCTGAGTGCAAAGCCAGGAGCAGCACCTGAGCATCGCTAGGTGTGACCCAAAAAAGCATAAAAAAGAAAGAAAAAACAGACCTAAAAGGGTGGAGCAACAGTCCAGCGCGTAGGGCATTTGCCTTGCACATGGTCGACCCAGGTTTGATTCCCCGGCATCCCATTCGGTCCCCAAGCACCACCAGGAGTAATTCCTGAGTGCAGAACCAGGAATAACCCCTGAGTGTTGCTGAGTGTGACCCAAAAAAAAAGAAAGAAAAAAAAGAAAAAGGACCTAAAAAATCCATTAAACAAAATAAATCAGAACAAGATAAGACTTTAACAGCTATTAAACAAAATAGATTCCTTCTTAAACAAAGAAGATGGGAAGACAATAGTATTATAGTTTCAAAATACTAAGGGAAAGCAATTCTGTATCATTTAAGAGTAAATATAAAATTCATTTTTTTAATCACACCCAACAATGCTTAGAGGTTACTCCTGGCTCTGTGCTCAGGAATTATTCCTGGCAGTGTCGGGGGACTAAATAGGATGCTGAGGATCAAACCTGGGTTGGCGCGTGCAAGGCAAGTGCCCTCCCTGCTGGACTATTGCTCCAGCACCAAGAATTAATTCATTTTTACATAATTCACTCTATCATTCATGATTTTTCCTAAACGAAATTTGAACAACTTCAGTAAGAAGGAATTTAAATTCCAAAAAATGAAAAAGCAAGAAGCAACAGTGAGCAAAAAACCGTACAACATAGGCAGTATAAAAATAACATGGGGGGAAAAAATAAATAACATGGGGCGGGGGAGGCCGGGCGATAGCCCAGCGGGTAGGGCGTTTGCCCTGCACACGGCGCCGCCCATGCCGCCCGAGTTCGATCCCGGCATCCCATATGGTCCCCCCAAGCACCGCCAGGAGTAATTCCTGAGTGCAGAGCCAGGAGAAACCCCTGAGCATTGCTGGGTGTGACCCCAAAAAGAAAAAAAAACATGGGGGACTGGAGGCGATAGTACAGCAGGTGGGGCATTTGCCTTGCACGTGGCAGACCTGGGTTCAATCCCCATTATCCCATACATTCCCCTGAGCACTGCCAAGAGTAATTCCTGAGAGCATCGCCAAGAGCAAAACAAGAATATTAGTAATCTATAGTCTACTAATATAAAAATCATGACATAAAAATATTCTATAAGCAGACTATCAATATGGACAAGATTCCTACCTCATACTATAATTTTTATTTTATTTAGTTATTTATTTTGATTTTGGGGTCACACCCAGCAATACTTAGGAGTTATTCCTGGCTCTGCACTTAGGAATTATTCCTGGCCATGCTGGGGAACCAGGATGGGATGTCGGGAATCAAACCCAGGTCAGCAGCGTGCAAGACAAATGCCCTACTCATTGTACTATCGCTCCGGCCCCATACTAGAATTTTTTTTTTTCTTTTCGGTCACTCCTGGTGATGCTCAGGGGTACTCCTGGCTTTTTCACTCAGGAATTTCCCCTGGCAGTGTTCAGGGGACCATATGTGACTCCGCAGGGATCAAACCTGGGTTGGCCGTGTGCAAGGCAAATGCCCTATCCACTGTGCTATCGCTCCAGCCCCCATACTAGAATTTTTAAATGGAATATTTGTTGAGGGCAATAAAAGGGATTTGTATGCCAAGCAAACACATCCATCATAAAGCTTTGATAAACATAAATACATTCGATGGGGCCGGAGCGATAGCCCAGCGGGTAGGGCGTTTGCCTTGCATGCAGCCGGCCCTGTGCTGGCCCGGGTTCGATCCCGGCATCCCATATGGTCCCCGAGCACCGCCAGGAGTGATTCCTGAGTGCAGAGCCAGGAGTAGCCCCTGAGCATTGCCGGGTGTAACCTCAAAAAGGCAAAAAAAAAAAAAAAAAAAAAAACATAAATACATTCGAATTTAAGCCTCTATAAAAAAAAACCCCACCATATTTATGAGAGGTAATACAAAAACTATCAAGTAGGGAAATAAAAAGATGACTATTCACTCTACAACATAAAAATTAAACACAGCAGATTAAGAGATTGGTTATCTATCATTCTATTTGATTCAATAAATTGTAAAAACTAAATATGGTCATCTAAATATCTCCCTTAAAAAAAGACACTTCAGGGGCCGGAGTGATAGCCCAGCGGGTAGGGCATTTGCCTTGCACGCGGCTGGCCTGTGCCGACCTGGGTTCGGTCCCCAGCGTCCCATATGGTCCCCTGAGCACCGCCAGGAGTGATTCCTGAGTGCAGAGCCAGGAGTAACCCCTGAGCATTGCTGGGTGTGACCCAAAGCAAAAAAAAAAAAAAAAAAAAAAGACACTTCAAAATAGTGTCTTTACATAGAGGCTGGATATTATGGGGAGTAAGGGGCTTGCCTTGCATGTGGCCAACTCAGGTTTGATCCCTGGCACTCCAGATCGAACCCCAAACCCTACCAGGAGCGTAGACCTGAGCACAGCCAAGTGTGGCCCCCAAACAACACAAAATTATCACCACAAAAGCGCTCCCACAGAGAACAAGGCATACCGATTTCATCTATAAAAATGATGGAGGGCTGCAATTTTATGGCAAGGGAGAAAACAGCGGCGGCCAGCTTCTGAGATTCTCCATACCACTTATCAGTCAGTGTTGAAGGCTGAAGGTTAATAAATCGACAGCCGGCTTCTTTGGCCGTAGCCTTGGCAATCAAAGTTTTACCGCAGCCTGGAGGTCCATAGAGAAGAACACCTAGAAATCAAAATGATACTTTATTTTCTAAGAAAATGAGATATCTTCTTTTCATTTATAAGGCAATCAGCATATTCTACACAATAAAGTTTTCTCCAAAATAAACTCATGTTTTTGATTATGCTTTCATATAGCAGGGAAAGAAAGAAGGAATACTCAGCGTCAGCTAAGACATGTACTGGGGATGTGTCCCTCTGTCCATCACAAAAAGATCCAGTTCACGATATCAAAGACCTGTAATCCAAACTCACATCACTTGATCAATGGTAGAAAAATACATGGCTTTGACTGAGCAGGGGATGGCATTGGCCTTGCACATGGCTGACCCAGGTTCAACACCCAACACCCCAAATGGACCCCCACATCTGAAAGCATTGTGATCACTGAGCACGGAGCCAGGAATACACCCCGAGCATCACAGGGTGTAGCCCAAAAACAAAATCCAAAAAAGTTTTAAATAAAAGTAACGAGGGGCCAAAGTGACAGTACAGCGGGTAAGGCTCTTGCCTCGCATGCGGGGTGAGCCAAGTTCAATCCCCAGAACCCCATATGGTAGCCTGAGCCTGCTAGGAGAAACCCTTTAGCATCACTGGGTATGGCTCCAAAACAAAAATATATAAACATATCTAATACTCCACCTTCACAAATTAGGAGCTCTTACACAACAGCCTTGAGAAGCTGACAGCTTCAAAATAGACTGAAGCAAGCGTTATTTTGATATCGGTTAGAGCGGTGCTTCTTAACCACGGTCCAACCGTGGCCCCTTCCCTTCCAACCTGTCTCCTTCCTCTGATATTCCCCTGACCTACTAGTTGGCCCCCTGGCCTCATGCTATTTGTACCTCTGGCCTCCCTGGAGTATCTTACAGACTTATATTTTAGCCAAAAGGACACATCCTTTTTTTTTTTGGGTTACACCCGGCAATGCTCAGGGGGTTACTCCTGGCTCTGCACTCAGGAATTACTACCCCTGGCAGTGCTCCAAGGACCATACAGGATGCCGGGATGGAACCCTTGTCAGCCACATGCAAGGCAAACACCCTACCCGCTGGACTATCGCTCTGACCCAGAATATGTCTTTTTCTAAAGAAAGTTATTTCCTTTTAAAAGAAATATAAATTGCTATTCCTGCTTTAATTTCCATAAAACTAAAAGCTATAGTAACAATCTGAGTCTACACTAAAAGCAGTTTGTTGCCAAACACAATTTAAAATTAAGTCTTTTAATATATTAAGGAATCTCAAAAGGTGGAAAGCCTTCAATGATTTGGAGTCATCACCATTTTCCAAATAAAATGATTCATAATATTTTAATAGTATATTAATATTTTTATCACCATGAAATTGGCCATAAACATGATTATTACCTAAGTAAACTATGCCAACCCCAAAATGAAACAAGTAGGGTATGATGCAACTGGTATTTCTTTCTTTTTATGGAGAGTGGACGCAGGGAGGGTAGGGGCCAGCGGCATCCCCCACAGTGCTCTGGAGCTTCTCCCAAGTTCCATGCTGCTCCTGACAGTGAATAAGGGACCACGCAGGTGCCAGCGTGCTCCAGTCCTCTGAGCCATGTCCCTGCCCTGCAACTGATTTTATACTCTGCTCATATGCAGATATCTGATTTGTGTTGCCTGTCAAAAGTCAAGATTTTTCAAATCTTTTTCATTCCTGACAAAAAACAAACGGCAAAGCAATAAAAAGCTGGGATATTAAGATTCTAGATTATATAATCGGGAGCTACTCATGTAATCTATAAAACACTGAGACACAAGAAACCAGCTCCAATTCTAAAATATGCTTTCAAACAAGCAGAAATTTAGAGTTGCAGTTGTCCCTCATAATTTAGTTTCTTCCTTACTAATAACTGGAACTTTTTTTTTTTTTTTTTTTTTTTTGGCTTTTTTGGGTCACACCGGAGACGCTCAGGGGTTACTCCTGGCTCTTTACTCAGGAATTACTCCTTGGCGGAACTCAGGGAACCATATGGGATGTTGGGGATCAAATCTGGGTTGGCAGCGTGCAAGGCAAATGCCCTACCCGCATTCATCAATTTGCTTGAGTGGGTGCCAGTAATGTCCCTATTCAGTGGGAATGAGGTCCATTATTGTTACTGACTTTGGCTTATCAAGTACACCACAGGTAACTTGCCAGTGGCTCTGGGTTCATCCCAGAGGGCCCAGTCTTCTTCTATGTCAAACCATCAACCATCCAGAGCCCATGGGGCAGAGCCCTGGGGGGTGTAGACAAGGCTATCTCCTGTCTGCCACCTGCCAATGCAGCCAGGCACTGCAGCCACACCTACAACACCTCAAGGGGCAGGAACAATACACGGAGCACACAAAAATAAAAAGATAAATGAACTGCTTTGCAGGTGAGGTACTTTTCCTGCACATGGCTTGCCTGGGTATGATCCCAGGCACTGCTTATGGTCCCCTTCGCCCTGCCAGAAGTGATCCCCTGAGCACAGAGCTGGAAGGAAGCCCTTACCATAACTGGGCATGTGTGCCCCCCAAAAGAGAAAGAACTATTAGCTATAAAACAGTTCACTGATCTCAGCATTCTCTAGAGAATCTAATTACAAACACACAAGTCCTATACTGAGCACATACTTGGTCTAATCCTGGGCATGTATGTGTCCCCAACAACCGCCAGGAGCCCCTCCCAAGCAAAGACAAGAGTAGACCCCTAGCACCACTGGGTGTGGCCACAAAAGAAAAAAGCCTAACACCAATTCCGTAATAGCAGAATATTTCGATGTCTTCTAGCTTCTGAATGTTTTTAACAAACATACACTTGGGAGCTGGAAAAGTAAGTGTAACAGGAATGGCAACTGCACATAGCCACAACGGCCACAATTCTGGTTGAAGCCCCACACACAGTCTCATGTACCCCCAGGGGTCACCTCTGAACAGTCAGTACAGTTCATGAGCACTGCTGAGGTGCCCCAAATGCTCCAAACTTTAAATACATAAATAAATTAAAACTTTACCATACCCTTTTGGAGGCTGCAGAAGCCTGGAATTTTCAAACAAATGCTTCTTTTTAATAGGCAAGATGACTGTGTCTTTTAGATCTGTAATGACATCATCTAAACCTGCAATATCACTCCAAGTAACCTGGTGAAAGGCAACAACAGCAACATGCATTCTGCAGAAAAACTAACCAAAATAAAAAACATTCCCCACAGAGGACATAAGTTTATAATGTATTATTTTGTAATGTGATATATAGTAAGTAGATTAACAGAAATGATGAAATGACTAAGTTTAGGAGCCAGAGA
>JAJIBD010008164.1:0-56521 GCA_021461705.1 Cryptotis parvus
GGAAATATGGTTTTGAGAAATTGCAAGGCAGTAAATTCATAAGGTGGGGCAATAAAACCCAGTGAATTAGCAGTGTAGATGTGTCCATCCTCCTTATCTTTGAATTTGTTTTCCACTCTTTACAGATCAGATTTGGGAATAAGTATTTCCTAATCAAATGTACACTATAGTGCTTTTGTTATAAATAAGACCATAATTTCCTTGCAAAAATTAAATTAATTAGCAAAGATTTTATTAAACATTACTATTATATTAATCTCAGTAAATGTCAAAAATTACTTTACATGACCTATATACTGTTTACTAGATTACTATTGAATGCCATTTTCAGATACTTCGGACTACTGGTAAGGTATGTGCTGTTCATGGAAACATTAATAAAATAGCTATTCTTAATCAAACAAAGCAGACATTAACTATTACAATGTAAAAAATCAATACATAGAGTGCAGAGAGTAAATTTAATTGTTATTGAATCTATAGGGGGAAAACATTTGGTTTTTTATTGAACATTTGACAGTCAAGTTTTTTTCACATTAATTTTTTTATGAATTCCAAGGACCTATAGATCTATAACCATCTGGCCAAGAAGGTATAGATATGGAACTTTTGGTTTCAGGCCCTTGATGTGCTTCAGTGGTAGATTTGGTACATTTTCATGTCAGAGATTGGTTCAAACTGCTGTGCCATTTAGGCAGAAAAGTGAATCAGCCTGCTCTCATTTCAAAAAGGCAGAAAAATTCTCAATCCTCACTGTTTTATGTGGGAACATTTATCAGGAACATATAACTTTGGAGATAAATTGTGGAGCTTAGTCTTTACTCTTAAAAAGATGAATGCATGTGTAGTTATGAGGGATGTTAGGCTCCAGGTTGGAAAGGGGATTTTAGAGGTGGGGTGAAAAGGGAGTGTAAGCGGTTGGTTACACATATTGCTCCCAATTCTGATACCAGAGTTTTCAACCTGTAGACCCTGTCCCAACTTGGATGAATCAGCTCCTGGTTGTTGTTTTTTGAGATTAGTTGTGGAGCTGAGACTTTTCTATATTGAAAGGTATCTGGTAAGCTGCACCCTGTTGTGCCATCAGGCATAAAGGGGAATCTGCCTGCCACTATTCTGAGAAGGCCACGGAAATCTAAGCTTGGACAACATTAACACAAAGATAATGCAGAATGTTGTTCTTTTGGAAATAAATTGTGGTGTTGTGCCTTTTCTAGAAGTAAGATGACAGATATGTGTGAGAAACAGGACTTCTTGTTTCTTACTAGATTGGTTGTGGTGGTAGGACAACTCTATGTAGGAGGTCATCTGGTGTGCTGTGGCTGCTATGCCTTCAGATTTGGATGGGAACTGTCCCCATACCTGTTCTCAGAAGACCTGTTTTCAGCCTATAGTCTAGTCCCATGCAAGAATTGTCACTACAAGTTGTTCTTTGTGAGATTAGTTGTAGAACTAGGGTGTTTCTACATAGGAAAGTCTAGGTAGTGGCTCTGTATTCCTGTGATTTAAGGTAGAAAGAGGAATCCCCTAGCCCTAGTCCAAGAATTCCCCCACAGTGGTCAAAATGGGCAAGTCTTCCTTGAAAAGTTGAGACATTATTTATGTTTTGAGATTTGTTTTTGAGTGTGGCCATCTCTCTTCTGGCAAGTGATTGTTGTGGACAGAGGATGTTGCTTTTTACTGTGGCTGGGAGAGTCTAGATAAATCAGTCAGCCCTCATTATAAGAATATCCAACAGTTTTCAGCCGATAGGCTGGTGCTAACTGGAAAGATTCAGCTGCTCTTCATTCTTATCAAGATCAGTTATGAAGCTGGGTTTTTGCTGGCAAGATGGTGTATGTGTGTGAATGGGACTGGTGAGTATGCTGGTTCTGGAAGGGGACTCCAGAGGGATATCTCCCATTTTGAAAATATCCCAGAGATATCTGCCTGTAGATTTTCTCCACCAGGAAGATTCAGCCACTCATTGTTTTTCTGAGATTAATTGTGTGGGGAAAAATGATTAATTGTGGAGGGTGTCTTTTTATTTTGGATGGAGTTTTGTGTGGCTGTGAGCTGCTGTGACTTCAGGTAGAAAATTAAATCTACTGCCTCCATTCTCAGCATGTTCAGAGGTGTCAGCCTGGATCTGTATACCTGGAATGATTTGTCTCTGTCATGATTTTTTAAAATTATTTGTGAACTTAAGCCATTTCTATTCAATTGTCTTCAGTACAACTGTTTTTTAAGTGGTGGTTGGTGGGAAAGAATGAGGAGGTATTAGGCCCATCCATCCTGGCCCCCATTCTGAGAATACACCAGAGTTTACAGACTTAATCTGGTTCTACCTGGGAAGATTAAGATTCCCCTTGTTCTTTTTGAGATTAGTTGTGTAGCTGAGAATTTTCTGTTAGACAAGGTCTCTTGTGACTCTTGGCCAGTGTATCTTGAGGCAGAAAGAAAAAATCAGTCTGTAGCTGTTCCAAGAAGGTCCCAGAGTTCTCATCTCAGGCCAGTCTACCTGGACTATTTGACAGCATCATATTTTTTTAAGCACTTAAATGTTGAGCCGGGCCATTTTTTTAGCAGTGAAGTAAAACAGATTTTATTAGGGAGGTTTCAGGATGGGGAAAGTAGGAGGGAAAGTGAGAGAGAGAGAGAGTACACATCTCAAGAGGGGAGATGCAGGCAACACATGTGCTCGGGTACCACATGTGCTGTGCCATGTGGGCTCAAGTAGCACATGGGCTCAGGCAGCATATAAGCGAGCTGGTTCATTTTTCTACCAGTAAGATATCAAGTTTCTGTGGTGGTTCTTGATTCAGATGGCTCTATGGAGTTATTAGAAGGGAGATGGCAAACCTGCAGTCTCAGAGTCTCCCAAATTAATTTTTAATATTTATTTATTTATTTGTTTGTTTTTTTTTTTTTGGGTCACACCTGGCAATACTCAGGGGTTACTCCTGGCTCTGCACTCAGGAATTACTCCTGGTGGTGCTCAGGAGACCGTATGGGATGCCGGGGATCTATCCTGGGTTGGCAGCATACAAGGCAAACACCCTACCCACTGGACTATCACTCCAGCCCAGTTATTTGCTCATAAACTTGACCCAACTGCTAATCACTCTTTTTCAAATTTGCTGTGGATCTGAGCTTTTTCTTTATTGGAGAGTGTCTTGTGTCACTGTTCAATTTTGGAGGAAGTCTTTATTGGCCATAGACTACCCTGCCTTAAAGCAGAAGGGAGAATCTGCCTGCCCCCCATTCTGAGAAGTCCCCACAATTCTCAGCCTGGGCTGGTCTACATGGGAAGATTTTGTATCACTGTATCACTGTATCAAGGGATGCCCTGAGTTTGTTCTCTGGCACCACAAAAGGCACCACTGTCACTGTATCACTGACAGTGATACAGTGACAGTGACAGTATCACTGTATCACTGTCTTCCCGTTCATCATTGATTTGCTCAAGTGGGTGGGCACCAGTAACATCTCCATATGTCCTGTCTCATGCTAGTAGAGCCGAAGGGCATTTGCTTGCTCCAGGAACATAAAGAGCCTCAAATCATTCCATCAAAGGAAAAGGCACTTAAGGATACTCACAGACATGGGGCAGAGCTGGTACCGGCTCTCCCTGTGCCAGCCACTCACGTGGTGCCCGGGGAAGGATGGTGGGTTCTAGCCCTGGCCCACCACCCCAGCAGAGCCCTCACAAGAAGCCAGACAACCCCCCACTCCATGAGGGCCGCCATTTTCCACATCCGGACTCCCCTCTAGTCAGAACTCCACCACAAAAAGACAGTGATACAGTGACAGTGACAGTATCACTGTATCACTATCTTCCCGTTCATCATTGATTTGCTCAAGTGGGCACCAGTAACATCTCCATATGTCCTGTCTCATGCTAGTAAAGCCCAAGGGCATTTGCTTGCTCCAGGAACATAAAGAGCCTCAAATCATTCCATCAAGTCATGGGAATGAGGTCTATAATTGTTACTTGTATTTGGCATATGAAATACGGCACAGGTAGCTTGCCAGACTCTGCCGTGTGGGTGGCATACTCTTGTAGTCACCTCGGATCTCCAGCACTTATTGATGAACTGTGCAGCCTCAAGTGGGCACGAGCCGGGCTGTGATAAACTCTTCTGCTAGGTGGAGTTCTGACTAGAGGGAATTCCGGATGTGGAAAATGGCAGCCCTCATGGAGTGTGTGTGTGGGGAAAGGGGTCATCTGGCTTCTTGTGAGGCTCTGATGGGTGGCGTGGCCAGAGCTAGAACCCACCATCCCTCCCTGGGCACAGGGAGAGCCAGTAGCAGCTCTGTCCCATGTCTGTGAGTCATGAACAATGTACTAAACACAAAGCGCACTGTAGTTTCATATCATTTTGGAGATTAGTTGTGGAGATGAGCCATTTTTCTTCTGACAAATATGTCAGATGTGGGTAAGAAGTGTTTGTTTATCTGCAGTGTTGGGATGAGGAGATACTGGCCATCCATCTTCCTAGAATTCCCCAGGGTGTTCTGTTTTAGGCTGGTGTCATGTGAGAAGATTCAGGTTCTTTTGAAAATTTTTTGAAATGCTATTATCTTGAGGACTCTGCATTAGTTGTTATTTCTTGTAGCGTTAGAATCTGTCACCAGTTTGAGAAGGTTCCAGACATTTTAGATTGAAGCAGTCAATCTGGTAGGAGTCAATGGCATCATGCTGCTTTGGAGACCATGTCAGGAACTTAGGCATTTTTCTACTGACAATATGGTGAGCAGGAGCAAGAGTTGCTAGATTTTCTAGTGGTAAGTGTTATGGGTGATATAACTTCTTTTTACCAAATCCGAAAACAGTATTGTTGTCTTTGAAGATGACTCTCCAACTCCACTTGCCCCCCCCCCAATTCAGGTGAGTGTCAAAGTACTTACAAAACTGGCCACCCCAATATGATTTCCCAGAAATCTAATGATCTATGTAAATAGATCGGAATCTGTGTTGTTTCTATAGCTGAAAGGTGATCATTATGGAAGGTGGTGTGGTAACTGTGCTCGTGGATGATGGGGTAAGTACTGTTCTGTGTTTTCTGGAAGGTATATAATTCCTCTCTCAGGTTTACAGGGCTGCTTTTCAAATTTTCTCAGTAATGAATACCTAAACTGAGGGTTGTGCCTGCACTACAAATTTATAACAGTGATTAGTACTAAGATCAAAATTTCTGGGTTCAGATTACTGTAGCTGAATTTCAGATTTTCCTCATCAGTTGATGATGATGTCTACATCATCCTTGATGTTGACAAAATGCTTGGGAACAAACATATTTAAGCTGCACTAATGAGATTAAGTAATAACTGCATGTGGTCTTCAAATAGTTATGCAGCTTTATGCAAGTATCTTGGAATTTTTAAGAATGCTAAATATAAAGAATCAAGTTAGCCTATGTATACACTAATTTATTTTTATAAACAATGTATAGGTCATGCAGTCCTGCAACTCCCCTTCACCCCCAACTCAGGAGTATCTCTAATAACTGCATGGGACCTCCCATCCCTTGCCAGAAACCTGGAAAGTTCAGAGGATCAGCTGGATGCCTGGGAGGCACACTCACCATTCAAAGCCCTCACCCCTGCCCTGCGACTCTCCAACTCCACTTGACCCCCAACTCAGGTGGGTGTCTAATTATCACATTGATTATCACAGGTTTCACACCCCAAATTTCAAAATCGTGCAAGATGCTAACATGTCTGCGTGAAGTGCTTAGTCAACAAAAATTTTACTTAGAGGTACCAGGTAACATAGCATTCAACATTCCTTACACCACACAAAATCTCTGCAAACAGCTTAAACATCCCTAACTGTACAGCCTAGCTTCACAAGAACACACAATTTACTACCTTCAAAGGTATTAATGGTAAAACAATACAGCACTCCACCAAGCTCCACAAGTAAAGTTACTCGGCCAGATGAGGCAAGCAATAAAATGAGCTATATAGACTTTCTGACAAGGAATTTCACAAGGAACTGTTAAGAATGCATAAGGAGCTCAAAAAAGCAATGGATCACAGAGTCAATAAAATACAATAGGACATGAGGGCAGAAATGAATATAATCTAAATGAGATTACAAACAGAAATGACAGGTATTAAAAATATAGTAGGTGAAATGAAAAACTCACTAGAAGGCCTCTAGCAGAGTAACAACTGCTGAAGAAAGAATTAGTGAGCCCCAAGACGGAGATGCAGAGACTCTCTACACAACAACAGAAGACGGAGAGAAGATTCACAATTAATAAATAGACAATAAGAGATGATCTTGATGAAGTCAAAAGGAAGAACATAAGGTTCATTGGGATCCGAGAGGGGCAGGATTAAAATCTTGATGAAGAAGCAACTGTCAAAGTCATGATTGCTGAGAGTTCCCAGAATTAAAGAGTGCTTGCTCACATTTTCAGGAATCCAAAAGGGTATCAGCTAAAAGAAATCAAAATTAGAATATTCCAAGTCACATCCCAATTAGAATGAAAATAAAAACATAGGCAGAGATAGAAAACTGAAAGCAGCAAGATTGAAGAAGAAAATCACATACAAAAGAGCACCCCTAAGGTTCACAGCAGACTTTTCAGATAAAGCACATGAGCCCGATGACAATCGTGGGATAGTATGAAAAAGACTCAGTGAGGCCCTCAAGGCCTCACCAAGAATTCTTTACTGGCTAAATTTCCTTCAATTCAGATTTGGAGGAAAGATACACAAATTCATGGACAAGCAACAGCTCAGGAACTTCATAGACTCAAAAACAACTTTAAAAGAAGGACTAAAGGAACTACTGTAAGACAAGACAAACCCCAAAACCACAACAACCTTATTCAGGAAGATAGCACAAAATCCTATGAAAATAATGCTCAATGTCAATGACTTAAATAGACCAATTAAGAGACACCATTGCAAAATGGATTAAAAAACTGAATCCAGCATTCTGTGCCTACAAGAAATGCATTTTACAATCAGAGTAAACAGAGACTCAAAGTCAAAGACTGGAAAACAATTCTTCAAGCAAATAACCTCTCTAAAGGTCGGGGTGGCCATACTAGTATCTGGCAACATAGACTTCAGGCTGAAAAAGGTTAGAAGAGACAGTGAAGGCCATTTCTTTTTTTTAATTTTTTTATTATACCAACGTGAAACATACAATTACAAAGGTGTTCATAATTGGTTCTTGGTAATACGGTATTCCAGCACCCATCCCTCCACCAGTGCCCCATTTCCACCACCAATGTACCCCTCCCCTCCTGTCCCCCCAGGCCACCTTAATAGCAGGTACCCCAGTCTCCTCTCTTTCTCTCTCTATCTCTCTCTGTCTCTGCATCTCTCTCCCTCTTATTTTACACATTGTGGCTAGCCCTGCAGATATTTAGAGTTTATCACTTAAGTCTCTTTGTGTATATTCAGTGGTGAGTTTTAATCTGCCATTACCATTTCCCATATTTATTAAAACACTGGTATCTATTTATATCCTATTAATGAATGCAGTCATTCTATATCTGTTCTTTTCCTTCTGACTAATTTCACTCAGCATGATAGACTCCATGTCCATCCATTTGCAGGTAAATTTCATAATTTCATCCTTTCTGACAGCCGCATAGTATTCCATAGTGTAGATGAACCACAGTTTCTTTAGCCAGTCCTCTGTTCTCGGGCATTTAGGTTGTTTCCAGATTCTAGCTATAGTGAATAGCGCAGAGATGAATAAAGAAGTACAGATAGTGTTTCTGCTATGTGTTTTTCGGTCTCTAGGGTATATTCCCAGGAGTGCTATTGCTGGATCAAATGGGAGCTCAATATCTAGCTTTCGGAGGAATGCCCATATTGTTTTCCAAAAGGGCTGGACCAGTCGGTACTCCCACCAGCAGTGGATGAGAGTCCCCTTTTTCCCCACATCCACGCCAGCACCGGTTGTTTTTGCTGTTTTGGATGTGTGCCAGTCTCTGTGGGGTGAGATGGTACCTCATTGTTGTTTTGATTTGCATCTCCCTGATGATTAAAGATGAAGAACACTTTTTCATATGCCTTTTGGCCATTCGAATTTCTTCTTTTTGGAAGCTTCTGTTCATTTCTTCTCCCCATTTTTGATGGGGTTGGCTGTTTTCTTCTTGTGGAGTGCTACCAGTGCCTGATATATCCTGGATATTAACCCCTTGTCAGATGGGTGTTGGGTGAATATCCTTTCCCACTCTGTGGATTGTCTTTGTATCTTGGTCACCGTTTCTTTTGAGGTGCAGAAGCTTTTCAATTTTATATAATCCCATTTGTTTATCATTGCTTCCATTTGCTTGGTCAGTGGTGTGTCGTCTTTAAAAGATACTTTTCGTTTCGATGTCGTAGAGCGTTTCTCCTATGTTTTCTTCAATATACCTTATAGATTCATGTCTGATATCGAGATCTAGAATCCATTTTTTAATAATGAAGGGATTTATATATCAGGAAGAAATAACACTGCTAAATATATATGCACCCAACAAGAGGCAGGCAAAAATACTTAAAACAACAGCTAATATACTTCAAAGAAGACATAGACAAAAACACAATTTTAGTTGGAGACTTTAACATCGCTCTATCAGCTACTGATAGATCACAAAAACTGAAACTTGCCAAGGAAATAATGGCCCAAAGGAAAAAATGGAAGAAAGAGGGCTACTAGATATAAATGGGCTTTTCATCTCAAAAGAGCCAAATACACATTTGTCTCTAGTGACATGAAACATTCTCCAGGATAGATGATACTCTGAGCCACAAAACATACCTCAAAAAAATCAAGAAGGTAGAAATTTTGTCAACTATTTTTTAAAACATGATGCACTGAAAATGGAAGTAATCACACAGAAAAACATTGTCAAGCCAAACACTGGAAACTGAACAACTCACTGCTGAACAACCAGTGAGTCATAGAAAAAATCAAAGGAGAAATCCAAAGATTCCTGAAACAAATGAACATGAAGACCACGAACTATAGAAACATGTAGGATACAGTGAAAGCAGTGTTAAGAGGAAAATTCATAGCTCTGCAAGTATTCATCAGAAAAGAAGAAAGGGCCCACCTAAATAACTCGACTTCACATCTCAAAATCGTAAATATACATCAACAAAAGGAGTTCAACCCAGGCAGAAAGAAAGAAAATAATAAAATTTAGAGTTGAAATCAATGAGCTGGAATGTGAAAAACAATGCAAAAAATTAATGGAACCAAGAGCTGATTCTTGTAAAAAATAAACAAGGCTGACAAAGCACTTTCAAGACTCAAGGAAAGGAAAAAAGAGACCCCCCATATATGAAATCAGAAATGAAAAGTGGGACATCATAAAACAAACAACAGAAATTCAAAAGTTACAGCGATTACTTTGATTGTATGCCACAAAGCAAGAATAAATGGTCCAATTACTGAAGTTCTATAGCCCCATCAACAGAAACGAGATGAACTTCAATACCTGAATAAGCCTGTCACCATCGAGGAAATTGAAACATTAACTAAAAGTCTGCCCAAACAAAAATACCCTGTAAGATGAATTCACCAGTGAATTCTTCCAAACCTTTAAAAAGAACCTACTGCCAGTGCTTTTCAAGCTATTTCAGGAAATTGAAGAAACAAAAACACTCCAAATAGCTTCGATAAGGCACATATCACCCCTGATACCCAAAGTAGACAGAGACATGACAAAACAAGAAAACTACAGAACAATATCTCTGATGAACACAGATTATAAGATCTTCAACAAAATACTAGCATATCCCAAAGATGCATCAAAAGATTATACATGGTGACTAAGTTTTATTCACTCCAGCAATGCAAGGATGATTCAACATCCGCTCGTTAATCAACATAGTACATGACATTCGTAAAGAAAAAAACATATAGTAATATCAATAGATGCAGAGATAGTTTTTTGACAAGATCCAACACTCGTTCATGATTAAAAAAGACTATCTATAAAATGGGTATCGGGAACCTTATTCAATATAGTCAAAAATATCTAAAAAAGCCCATAGTAAGCATCATTCTTAATGGGGAAAAGATGAAAGCCTCCGCCCTAAGATCTGGGACAAAGAAAAGGATATCCACTCTCAAAACTTCTAATCAATATAGAACTAGAAGTACTTGCCATAGCAATCAAGGAAGAAAAGGATACTAAGTGCATCCTTTTCTTTCAAGGATTCAAGGAAGTGCATCCAGATATGTAAGAAAGAGTTGTAGATGACATGATATTATACCTAGAAAACTCATCCTGCTTTAGTAGGGCCCAGGTCTCTGAGGTGTATGTTAATGCAGGGAGAACGGTGGAGTAGAAGAGATGTGCCCGGAGCCGGAGGTTCTTTGTCCTTTTAGCTATTTCTTCGATGCCTTTGAAGGCATTCCATGCTGCTCTCTTCCTCCTGCGCAGCTCAGGTTTTAGGTCGTTCATCATGTTGACTTCCCGACCTAGGTACACATAACTGCTCCATTCAGAGATGTTTGTTCCATTGAGAGTGAATGGGGCCTCAGGAACTAGTTCATTTCTCATGAACATAGTTTTCTCCAGATTCAGCTGTAGACCTACCTTTCCACATTCTCGGTTAAAGTCAGCCAGCATTTGTGCCGCTTGGCTAATGTTTGGTGTAATTAGAACGATGTCATCAGCGAAGCGGAGGTGGTGTAGTTGCCGACCAGCTATCTTCACTCCCATTCCTTCCCATTCTAATTGCCTCAAGATGTTCTCGAGGGTGGCACTGAAGAGTTTTGGTGAGATGGTATCACCCTGTTGAACCCCTCTTTTGATATCAATGATCACTTCTTTGTAAAATGGTGAGATCCTGGTGGTGAATCCGTAATACAGCTCACGAAGGATCTTGATGTATTGGGTTTGAACACCCTGTATGACTAGGGCTTCGATGACTGCTTCAGTCTCCACAGAATCAAAGGCTTTCTGTAAATCAATGAACGTGAGACAGAGCGGCATCTTGTACTCCCTACAAACCTCAATGAGCTTGGTTACTGTGTGGATATGGTCAATCGTGCTGAATCCTTTCCGGAAACCTGCTTGCTCGCGTGGTTGTCCTTCATCTAGTGTTCTGCTAATCCTGTTCAGGATGACTCGTGTAAACAGCTTGTAGATGACAGACAACAGGCAGATGGGGCGATAGTTGCCGATGTTGTGAATGTTTCCATTCTTGAACAGTAGAACTGTCCTGCTGGTTTTCCATTGGGAGGGCACCTTGCATTCGGACAGGGAGCATGTGAAGAGCCGAGCTAGTGTATTGATGAGTACTGACGGCAGATTCTTCAGGTGTTCGGGTCTGACTTTGTCTGGGCCTGGTGCTGTTCCCTTCTTTACCGATCGAGATGGCATGTCGGATTTCAGAAGGGAGAACATTGGGAATGACATATCCATCCTGTGGAATTTGGTATGTGGGCAGGTGGATGTGGCTATCAAAGAGATTTGAGTAGAAGTCCTGGATAATCTTCTCCATTGCCTTTCTGGAAGATGTGATAGATCCATCAGGGTGTCGGAGGGCAGTCATCTTGGTCTTATAGTTGGCGAAGGATAGGCGGGCAGTGCGAATACTTTTCCCGGCTTCTGCTGCATCTTCCAGTATTTCTGCTCTTGTGTCTTTGAGGTTTGCTTTTATCGCTTATCTGCACTGTTTAGCAAGCCTGGACATTAGCATTTGGTCTCCTGAGGCTCGCGCCTTGCCACGTTGGCAAATGAGCTCAAGAGTTTCTGAAGACAAGCGTCCTTTTTGTATCTTTCTCTCTCTCGGCATTCTTCACACAATCATGTAGGTGCTGAACCAGTCGGTTATATTCTTCATCGATGTCATCAATGATGGTATCTTCCCATGTTGCCGCAATGGTGCCAAAGAGTTCCCAGTTGGTGGTCGTTCTGGGAGTTCTCTTCTTAAACTTTGCAGCTTTTTCTCCCCCCCATTGCGGGAAGTAGAATTTTGCCCGAAGGAGACGGTGGTCCGATCCTGTCTGGAATTTGGGGACAACAGCAACATCGGTCAGACAAAACCGTCGATTGAAGATGATGTGGTCAATTTCATTGTGAAACTGTCCGCCAGGAGATTCCCATGTCCAACGTTTCACTTCAGCCTTCTGAAACTGTGAGTTCCCATGAATGGTCTTGGTGGACATGATGAACTCAGATAGTCTCTCACCCTGTTCGTTCCATTCTAGGCCACGGGTCCCTATGTGGAGTTCTTCAGCCGATCTTCTCGGTCCTATCTTGGCATTAAAATCACCGACTATGATCTTGTAGAAGGTGTGATCTTTTTATAGAACTCCTCCAATTCCATGTAGAATTTCTCAATTTCATCTTCTTTGTATGTGGATGTTGGTGCATAGACAATGAAGATAGAAATTGCTGGCAGTGGGCCACATCTCCTCAAGTGTAATCGTCCTATTCGGTTTGTTAGGCATTCAAATGAATCAATGTTGACATCCATGTTCATGTTGACAAGGACACCAACGCCACCGACTCCTCTTTCGTCACACATTCCAAGGAACAATTCTTCTCTGGTGTCAAATACAGCATGATGCGACTGATGCCTCCTCGTCTCAGTCAGACCAATGATGTTGTACTTGATCTTTTGTGCTTGCACCATCAGATCCTCAATACATGCTTCCGATGCCAGCGTACGTGAGTTGAAATTACAGACAGTCATTTTAGTCCTTCTTTGTTTTGGCAGCCTAGGACAGCCGTGAATTTTTTATCAGGCACTGCTTGTTTGTCTTTCTTACTGCTGCCGTATTAAGGGCTCTTTCAGGGTCAGGAAAATAAACATTATTTTACTGGATTTGGCATATTGAACACACATCGGACAGCTTGCCAGGCTCTGCCATGCGGGCGCTATATTCTCATTACTTTCTGGGGCTCTCTCAGAGGGTGGGTAGAATATTTTTGGTAATTTGGAGGTAATATCGCACCTGCCACGCATAACAGAAAAGCTGGTTTCTGCTCTGCCGGGTGTACCTGTGTCTTAGGCTCAAGCATTCCTGGGCTTGAAATACTCTCCTCTGAAGGGCGGGTCTCTGAAGGGCGGGTCCTTGTAGGCTGGGTTTCTGACAAGCTGGGCTGGAGACTGGATTCATCTGTGGGCTGGAGACTGGATTAATATGCTGGGGGAGATCTTACCAGCTGCAGAGTGTGGATTGTGACACAGATCGCTGCCAGCAAGGTGTGGGGGTTTCTCTGGGCTCCTCCGAGGCTCCATCGGGATGGTGGACTGGGTCAGAAGTTGCTCTCGTGGTCCATGGAATGCAGGGGGTTCAACAGGGAAAGCTGGTTTCTGCTCTGCTCTCAACTCAGTACCTATAAGGATACCCATGAAATTCTTCAAAGAAGTTGACCAAATTCTCATGAATTTTGTATGGAATAATAACCCCCATGGATAACTAAATCAATCATTGGGAAAAAGAAGATGGGAGGTATCACCATTCCCAACCTCAAACTGTACTACAGAGCAATAGTAATTAAAATAAAATTGTACTGGAGTAAAAACAGACCTGTAAACCTATGGAACAGAGTTGAGTACCCAGACATCAATCCTCAAATACATGATAATTTACTATTTGATAAAGGACAAAACTTTATCAAAGACACTTCAAAAAGATTATATCAGAACTCCACCCAAGAAACCAAGCTTTCTCAAGCCTGGCCCGTCAGAGACCCTGCCTACAGAGACCTACCCTTCAGAGACCCACCCTTCAGAGGAAAGTATTTCAAGCCCAGTAATGCTTGAACCACAGGTGCAGATAAACCAGGCAGAGCTGCTACCAGCTCTCCCCGGTGCATGATTCATCTCCAAATTACAAAGAATATTCTACCCACCCCTCTCAGAGAGCCTGGCAAGCTACTGAGAGTGTACCGCCTGCAAGGCAGAGCCTGGCAAACTGACCGATGCATATTCAATATGCCAAAACAAGAAATAACAATACTTATTTCCCCGACCCTGAAAGAGCCCTTAATACAGCAACACTAAAGATAAACAAGGAGTGGCTGATAAACTCTCAGTGCCAAACTAGGCTGCAAAACAAGAAGGACTAAAATGACTGTCTGTTTTTCAATGCACGGCACTGGCATCCGAAGCATATTCCGAGGACCTGATGGTGTGAAAGATCAAGTATGACATCACAGGTCTGACCAAGACGAGAAGGGTCAATTGCATCATGCCATTTTTGACAGCAGAGAACTGTTCCTCGGAACATGCAATGAAATGTGTCAGTGGTGTCAGTGTCCTTGTCAACATTCACCTGGCCATGAGCATTGATTCATTTGAATTCCTAACAACTGGACAGAACAATTACACTTGAAGAGATGTGGCCTGTTATCAGCAGTTTCTATCTTCGTTGACTATGCACCAACATCCATATTCGAGGAAGAAAAAATTGAGAAATTCTACATGGAACTGGAGGATTTCTATAAAGAAGATCACACCTTCTACAACATTATAGTCAGTGATTTTAATGCCAAGATAAGACCGAGAAGATCAGCCAAAGAACTCCACGTTGGAACCCATGGTCTAGAACTCAACGAACAGGGTGAGAGACTATCTGAATTCATCGTGTCGGAGAAGACCATTCATGGGAACTCACAGTCCCAGGAGGTTCAATTGAAATGTTGGACATGGGTATCTCCTGATGGACAGTTCCACAATGAAATTTACCACATCATGTTCAATTGACGTTTTTATCTGACTGATGTTGCTGTCGTCCCAAAATACCAAACAGTATGGTACCACCGTCTCCTTTGTGCAAAATTCTACTTCACAGAATGAGGAGAAAAGGCTGCAAAGTTTAAGAAGAGAACTCCCAGAATGACAACCAACTGGAAACCCTTGGCACCATTGCAGCAACATGGGAAGATACCATCATTGACGACATGGATGAAGAACACAACCGACTGGTTCAGCACCTCCATGATAGTGCAAAGAATGCTAAGAGAGAGAAATCCACAAAGGGACACCTGTTTTCAAAAAACTCTCCAGCTCATTTGCCAACGTGGCAAAGTGCAATCCTCAGGCAACCATTTGCTAACATCCAAGCTTGCAAAGCGGTACAGAGAAGTGATAAAGAAAGACCTCAAAGAGAAAAGAACAGAAATTCTGGCCAATGCAGCAGAAGCCAGGAAAAGCATTCACAATGCCCACCTGTTCATCGCCAACTATAAGACCAAGATGCCCTCTGACATCCTGATGGATCTATCACATCTTCCAGAAAAACAATGGAGAAGATTATCCTTGACTTCTACTCAAATCTCATTGGTAGCCACGTCCACCTGCCCACATACAAAATTCCCAGACAAAACATGGATTAGGAGTTCTTGTCAATAGGTGGAGTCAACTGCAAGTGTATGGGAGTCAGAGGTTAGCTAAGCCAGAGAAGGGAACAGTGTGCTGATAATCATTGGAAATGATAATACAAGCCTAAAAAAAGTATTAAATATAGGTAAATGGATACATAAATTAACCTCAAATTTATGTATTGCCAGCAACAATGTATAAGAGAAGGAGAAAGGTAGAGATTGAAAGAGAAAACGAGGAAGGAGATAAAGAGCCTGCCATAGAGGCAGACTTGGGAGGGGGAGGTATTGGGGACATTGGTGGTGAGAAATGGGCACTGGTGGAGGGATGGCTACTGGAGCACTCTATGACGGAAAACCAAACATGAACATCTTTTATTTTTATATCTCATGGTGGCATAATAAAATATTTAAAGAAAAATATGTAGGGATATGGAATGATAAAATGTAGATCAGATAGAATATCCTTACTATACAAGAAATAGTATTGCAGATGCATTTGGAAAACATATCTAAGTTAGATCATATGCTATTTCAAGGCACATAATGATGGATTGAAACTTAACCTACTTTAACTTTGGTCTTCCTTAATATTTGATTGACTTGGGGGAGCATAACAATTACATTTTGAGTATGAGTTCTGGGCCTATCAGTTGAGGATATAGCCCTATACCCACTGTCTAAGTAAATTTAGGGCTCTTCTTTTTGGATTAACAGGTTACTCAAGAGGCTTCCGTGAGACCCACGTAAGTGGCTACATAGGTAACTGCTCAATAAAAGAAATGGAGAATGTAGTGCTTTCAAGGTCCCTCAATGCTCAGGCACTTCTAGAACTACACTTGACAGATCTTTGGAAGACCTGATCATACCTGGGTTGATTGCATGTAAAGCATTCTCAAGATAGGAACTAACTGGAATGCAAGTGGAAAAATGTATCTTGATATTTTTACTCTCACCATTTCACTCACATTTTTAAAATTTTTATTTTGCACCAGATGATTTTGGGTAAATTAATTTACTTCATTATGCCTCCACTACACCCTAAGTACAATGGAATAAATCGAGCACTTTGCACATAAAATGAAAATGCAATACATACACAAAACTACTTATCACAAAATTGTATGTTATCCTTCAAAAACTAGTGCTTAACACAGGGCCTGCATGTAATTAACTCTTTAAGAAGTAATAAATGCCTAAATACATATCACAATTTCATTCAAGTTTATGTAGCCTTGAAAATATTACAGTTCAACTTATATTTGAAAGAATATATGGTTCTAAGAGATGATAATTCATATTGCATATAATTTGATGTAATTAAATGTGTTAAAGATATTACATATGATACATTTTATTCATATTACATAAGATATATTTATTGATTACCATTCATCATACCATCATTGACGATATCGATGAAGAATAAAAATGACTGATTTAGCACCTCCATGATTGTGCAAAAGTGCCGAGAGAGAGAGAGAGAGAAAACCACAAAAGGACACCTGTCTTCAAAACTCTCGAGCACGTTTGCCAACGTGGCAAGGCGCAAGCCTCAGGTGACCAAATGTTAACACCCAAGCTTGCAAAACACTGCAAAGAAGCTATAAAGGAAGATCTCAAAGAGAGAAGAGTAGAAATACTGAAAGATACAGCAGAAGCCAGGAAAAGCATTCACAATGCCCACCTATCCTTCGCCAACTATAAGACCAAGATGACTGCCCTCCGGGGGCCCTGATGATTCTATCACATATTCTGGAAAGGCAATGGAGAAGAATAACCATGACTTCCATCGGATCTCTTTGATAGCCATGTCCACCTGACCACATAACAAATTTTGCAGGATGGATATGTTATTCCCAACATTCTCCCTTCTGAAATCCAGCATGCCATTTTGTCTGTAAAGAAGGGAACAGCACCAGGCCCAGACGAAGTCAGAACAAAACCTGAAGAATCCGCCATCAGTACTCATCAATACACTGGCTCGGCTCTTCACACGCTACCTGTCTGAATGCAAGGTACCCTCCAATGGAAAACCAGCAGGACAGTACTACTGTTCAAGAAGGGAGACATCCACAACATTGGCAACTATCACTCCATCTGCCTGTTGTCCGTCATCAACAAGCTGTTCAATAAATCATCCTGAAGAGGATTGGCAGAACATTAGATGAAGGACATCCATGCAGCAAAGCTGGCTTCCAAAAAGGATTCAGCACAATCAAACATATCCACACAGTAAACAAGCAAATTGAGGTTTTTAGGGAGTTCAATATGCTGCTCTGTCTCATATTCATTGATATAAAGAAAGCCTTTGATTCTGTTGAAACCAAAGCGGTCATCGAAGCCCTAGCCAGACAGGGCTTTCAAACTCAATACATCAAGATCCTTCGTGAGCTGTATTATGGATTCACCACCAGGATCTTGCCATTTTACAAGGAAGTGATCATTGATTTCAAAAGAGGGGTTTAGGAGGGTGATACCATTTCACCAAAACTCTTCAGCACCATCCTCGAGAACATTATGCACAATTTGAATGGGAAAGAATAGGAGTGAAGATAGATGGTTGGCAACTACACCATCTCTGCTTATCTGATGACATCATTCTAATAACACCAAACATTAGCCAAGTGGCACAAATGCTGGCTCACTTCAACGGAGAATGTGGAAAGATAGGTCTACAGCTGAATCTCAACAAAACTATGTTCATGAAAATGAACTAGTTCCAGAGGCCCCATTCACTCTCAATGGAACAAACATCTCTGAATGCAGCAGTTATGTGTACTTAGGTCAAGAAATTAACATGATGAACGACCTAAAACCTAAGCTGTGCAGGAGGAAGAGAGCGGCATGGAATGCCTTCAAAAGCATCAAAGAAATAGGTAAAAGGACAAACAACCTCTGGTTTCGGGCACATCTCTTGGACTTCACCATTCTCCCTGCATTAACATATGCCTCAGAGACCTGGGCTCTATTAAAGCAGGATGAGAATGCTATTCGGGTCTCCCCAAAGAGAAATTGATAGACCTATACTTGGAATATCATGTCTCACTCAAGTTAGAGAAGAAATCCAAAGTTCTGACCTCCGTCGATGTTTCAGTCAGGGATGCTGTCTCGTTTGCAGTGCATCAGAAATCAGATGGGCTGGTCATGTAATGCGATTTGGAGATGACCGCTGACTAGGCCATTGTCAACTGGATTCCACCGGATGTCAAAAGATCACGTGGCCGCCCACCTATAAGATGGTCAGACTTCTTTGTCAAGACCCTGAACGAACGGTTTGAGGCTCTTTCGTATTCCTGAAGAAAGCAGATTCCATTGTGCTACTCTGGCATGTGATGGGTCTAATGGCAATGTTACTGGTGCCTGCTTGAGCAAATCGATGAATAAAGGGATGTCAAGTGATCAAGTGATATTTACGGATATTACAGATTATATGTTTATACGTACATATGATATATTTTATGTTATGGGTAAAGTATGCACTTCATTTAGGATTGTACTTATTAGGTTTATTTTTCAGTAATTAATAACTAAACTGTTTGAAACTATGTTTAGGAAATGATAATGTGTTCATGACATATAATGAGACTCTGTCTTTAGAGTTTTGCTTACCTTTTCTCTTTTAGTGAGTTTTAGGACCTCCTGGAGATGCCCAGGGTTTACTCAAGGCTCTATGCTCTGGTAGCAGTTCTGGCAGTGCATGAAGACATAATGGATCAAACTAGGGTCGCAATGTGCAAGGCATACTACCATAATACTCCAGACACTGATGTGTTATTTTTACCTTGAAAACTTTAAAGATGTTTCAATTGGGTTAGGAAATAAGTTATACTTAGGTTGGAAATTCTAGCGAAGAAATATTAATATTAACTCCTAGGAAGAAACATATTACATTAATTTAGAACTATAATTAATGCAACTTAAATAATTATGGCATTCAATGCAATAAAGCCATGTTCTTTAATTCATACATTTAAGTGTTAAGTGATTATTGGAGTTTTAACACAATATTTTAACAAAATATTGTATCTTTCTACTAATTTAAAAGAAAATTTTAAGTTAATCCCCATGTATGTAAAAGCCCATTTTTATTACCTTCAGAGCCCTTTCAAACAACAGCAACACCACCATTATACCTATTAAAGGAAATTTCAGTCATGTTTTCCCTTTAAATATTACTATATATATAAAAGTATAAGGTCTACTAATTATTAATACTCAGCCATTTGCAGAGCTGTCTGACCATTTTGGAGGTACCATAGTGGGAAAGCAAATGGGTGCTATTCATGGAAGCATTAATAAAGTGGCTGCTCTTGTGATGCTAGGAAGTTCCTACACTCTTTTGGAGAGATTCATAAAGGATTTTGTCTTCTGATAATTATCTATTACTCATTATAAAAGTTATCTTTACCACTATTGTCTCCATTTTCCCAACCACCCCTCAAATCTGTCCCCATAGAAGGTCCACAATAATTTGTTTATATTGCTTGTTGCCAAAAAATGATTAATGAAAAAAATAAAAAAAAATTTAAAAGTTATCCTTCGAAAATTTCATTTGTCTCCACACTAATTACTATTCAGTTCTGAAAGCATCAGAGACTATTTCTTTGATGACCCTCATTTAATTATTCCATTACATCTATAAATTCTTATTTGCTTGACAAAGCATGCAAACATCTATAATAATATTTTTCACACACTGTTGTCATTTTCCACTTTACAAGTCTTCTGAGGAGAGCTCGTCCACTAAATAGAAGAAACATGCCACTTCATTAGACTATTTTGTGTCTATGATAAGCCTAGCAGAGAAAAACTCTCAAATGATTTTAGAAGAATGTGAATTGATTGTTTATTAAACAGAAAAGAATTTTATTTACACATGATTCTCAAATTTGCTAGTCAAGAGTCAAAATATACCTAATATTATTTAGACATGTGAAATCTGGAGACATACTATCCCAAGATTAAAGTAATACAATAATTTAATGAATAATTTAGTGAATAGAAATTTATCTTGTATTCAATACACTAAAATCATAAGATGAAATAAATAATAAATTGAGTGATTTTTCCAAGGAAATCTTGTATAATTAGAACAAAAAAGTTTTTTATTAATATTTTATTATACCACCATGAGATATACAATTACAATGTTGTTCATGTATGGGGGTTTCAGTCACATAGTGTTCCAGCACCCCTCCCTCCACCAGTGCCCATTTCCCACCACCAATGTCCCCAATTCCCTCCCCCTTCCATAGCCTGCCTCTATAGCAGTTTCTTCATCTCTTTTCTCTCTCCCTCTCTTTTCCTTCTCTTAAATATTGTGGATTGCAATACATACACTTAGAGGCCATCATATGCATTTTTTGCCTGTATTTATTGCTCAGTTCTAGGTTGGTATTAGCCCTTTCGACATTTATTCGCACAAAAACAAATAATTTTAAAAGACCCTTTTTCACATCACATTTTGTAATATTTTATTATGATTTCAAAGTACTTGTACACCTATTTTTAGTAAATTTGTATGATCGAAATCTTTGCTTTTCTAAGAAATTAACTTGACCTCAAAGTGTTACAGGTCTTTTTATTAGGTCTTTGATAGAATGAAGAACATAATATACAACTCTAATTAGATACACCATAACAATAAAAACTATCCCCAATATATCATAACAATTGGAAAATATAAGCTAAAACATTCTCTTAAAAACTCAAATCATGTCATGTTCATAATCACATTGAAATCAAATGTAGATTAAATTGAAATCCAGTATCAAGTTTCATTTAAAGACAAACTGCACTATGATTTTTATTTGTTTTGTTGTGATTTATGTCCACATCCACAATGCTCAAGACTTATTCTTAACTCTTTCACAGATATTTCCTGACACTTAACAGGGGGTTATTCGTGGTGCTATCGCTCAAGAGGGGACAACCACGTGCATGTTGAAGGCATAACCCACTGATTGGAATATCTCTCTAAAACTTTATTTCAATCAATAATTTATTAATCAGTAATAATTCACGAATATCTCAATCATGTAAAACATCTTGCTTAAAAAGGAACTGACTGGAGTGATAGCAACATGGATAATCCTTGACTGTGCCTGACCCTGATTCCATCCATGACTTCCCATTTGGTCCTCCAAATACCACAAAGAGTAAAACATGAGATTGGGTCTGTAGTAACCCTATAGCATTACCATTGTGGCTATAACACTCTTGCCAAAAAATAAGCTGTTTTAGAGGAAATTTAATTCACATTTCAAATATCAAACTAATATAAATTTAAATTTACCTGCTAAAACTTAATCTGACAAAGCTATATATTAAATATTATAATTTAAAAATAATGATACAGAGAGGTCCATATGCTTTGACAGTTTTTCCTTGTTTTCCGTTCAAGATGTATCACCTCACATCAATTGGTACACCAATGGATTACAAGAAATTAGGATCTGCATGATTATAGCAAAGATTCTCTGTCGATGGAGTGGTTAATAAATAGGTTCATCATCAGTTTCAGTGATGGGTGTTGTGAGTGTTTCATCATTTATAGAAGGAAAGTCATCGCTTTCTGGATTTACATAGGCTGATAGGCAAACTTCCTCATTAATGCATACTCTAATGTTTTTAATATTTTCTATATCGTCATTCTTCTTACAAGTCTCATTAGTAAAACAACTGCAATCAAATTTGTCAGAAAATTGCTTTAAGTCTTGAATTGAAGGTTCGCCATGTATTATGAACTTGTCACAGTATGCAAATTCAATGAAAAAAATTCTTCGGGTTCAGATGAAGGTAGTCATTTGAATTCCAGTTTTTCCTGGTACAGAATCCTTGATCTTGACAAAGTGCTTGATGACACATTTTAGCTGCTAGAGTGACATTGATTAAGTAACGACTCAGAGTCGTCCTCTCAAAGGTTACTAAATTCCTGCAAGCATCCTGTAATATTTTTAGGAAATCCAAAACATTGAGAATCAAGTTAGATGATATGTGAATTAATTTATCATTATAAGCAAAATAAAAAGCAAGCAAGAAAAAAACCTAGATGAGATAAAAGAAAATTCATGTGCATTACTGTAACAAGAGAAATAGCATTTCCATAGTATTTTGTAAGTATTTCTAAGCAAATTTCAAATAACATTTCAGCCATGTAATATTTGGCTGATGCTTAAGTTACCTTAGCCTTGGTGCATTAAACATTTGATAAATATATATGCATGGTAGCAGATTTGCATGCCAGTTTGAGTATGGATTCTGGGCCTTTCAGTTGAGAAGTTGAGAATGTGGCCCCTAATTTCACTAACTGTCTAAGTCAATTTATAAATCTTTCATTCTTTTTGTAGGAAAGGTTTTCCAACTACTTCTCAGGAAGGTTCTGTGGCAGCTCATATTCTCAGCAACCAGGCTGCTGGTGCTGTGAAAGAGCTAACAGATACAGTGCTGTTCGAGTCCTTAAACACTCAATCACTGCCAAGGGCCACACCAGCAGTGCTCTGGGGGAGGGGGCATATTGTCAGAATGTATGTAAAAATCATGAACCTTAATCCTTCTACTATCTTCCCATTGTATTCATTTGAGTGAAAGAAAATGTACTAGGTACATTTCTCATAAAAGAAAAAGTACTAGGTACATTAATGTACTTAGTCTCTGGCCTACATATCATTCAGTCATCCAGTAGCTCTTTTTTTTTATTTTTGGGTCACACCCAGCGATACTCAGGGGGTTACTCCTGGCTCTGCACTCAGGAATTACTCCTGGTGGTCTTCAGGGACCATATGGGATGTCAGGGATCGAACCTGGGACAGCCACATGCAAGGCAAACACCCTACCCACTGGACTATCTCACCAGCCCACATCCAGTAGCTCTTAAAATGTAATGAACATCTAAAATAAGTATTAAAATCTTATTTATAAGTTTAAATTATTTTAGTTTTTATTTTTTGTTTTGAATTTTGAGTCTTACTCGGTGAGGCTCACAAAATATACCTACCTCTGCTTTCAGGAATTACTCCTGTCATTGCACAGGGTATCATATATGAGCCATATGTGAGACAGGTTAGCCACTAGCTAGTCAAATGCCCTACCTGCTTTACTCTTGTTCCAGCCCCAAATTCTAAGTCATGATTAAATAACATTGAAATGCATGGCTTTAAAAATTTCAATTTGACACAGATAAATGTGTTCAAACTTGTAATACTTCATATCAAATGTGATGTACATTTAAAATTACAGCTAAAGTATATACTTTATTCATTAATACACTCTTTGGCAGAATGTGAATGACAAATAACCAAAATGTTTAAAAATTAGTCTACACCATTATAGTTTTAGGACACTGTCCACAGATTGTTACTTTTTTTTCTTTTTCTTTTTTTTGGGGTGTTGGATTTTAGGGCCAATCTGGAGGTGCTCAGACTTACTGCTGGTTCTGTACTACAGGATCACTCTAGGAGGTGTTCAGGGAATCAGATGGTATACCAAGACAGCTATGTACAAGTCAGCTATGTACAAAGTATTTCCCCTACTGTCTGTAAGAGTGATCTCTTCCGAGAACATTATGTTTATTTTCTTTATTTTATTTATTTATTTTCTTTTGCTTTTTATGGGTCACACCCAGCAACACTAAGGGGTTACTCCTGGCTCTTTGCTTAGAAATTGCTTTTGGTGGTACTTGGGTGACCATATGGGATGCTGGGGAATCAAACCACGGTCGGCCACATGCAAGGCAAACACCCAACCTGCTGTGCTGTTGCTCTGGCCCCAATCATTATGTTCATTTTATATTATTGAAAAACAGTACCAATATGGACATTCCTCCCAAGACTGAAATTAAGCTTCCTATTGACCCAGCCATACCACTCCTGGGAATATACCCTAAGAAGCCAAAAAGACATAGCGAAAACACAATCCACACTTTTATTTTCATAGCAGCACTATTCACAATAGCCAGAACCTGGAAACAACCAGTATGCCCGAGAACTGATGACTGGATAAAGAAACTGTGGAACATCTACACAATGGAATACTAGGCAGCTGTTAGGAAAAATGAAGTTATGAAATTTGCCTATAAATGGATGGACACGGAAAGGATCATGTTGAGTGAAATTAGTCAGAAGGAAAGAGAGAGACATAGAATGACTGCATTTATTTGCATGACATAAGTATATCAGGCAGTCTTACCAAAGGTGGAAATTACCACAAACGTGAGGGAATCAGAGGTTAGGTAAGACAGAGAAGGGAACATGTGCGAATAAATGTCGAACGGGCTGATACCAACATAGAACTGAGCATTAAATTCAGGCAAAAAAAAATGCACAGGATGGCTTCCAAGTGTATGTAGTGCAACCCACAATGTGTAGGAGAAGGAAGGGAGAGAGAGGGAGAAAAAAGAGATAAAGAACCTGCCATTTAGGCAGGCTATGGGAGGGGGAGGGAATTGGGGACATTGGTGATGGGAAATGGGCACTGGTGGAGGGCGGGGTGCTGGAACACTATGTGACTGAAACCTCCAAACATGAACAACGTTGTAATTGTATATCTCACGATGGTATAATAAAATGTTTAATTAAAAAAAAGAAACAGCTCCATGAAGCAAGCTAACTTGTTTATCTATCAGATCACTAAATTATGTGGTTGAGAGAGGTCAAGAAACAGTGACCAAGATACAAAGACAGTCCACAGAGTGAGAAAGAATATTCACCCAATACCCAACTGATAAGGGGTTAATATCCAGGATATATTAGGCACTGGTGGAACTTTACAAGAAGAAAACTGCAAACCCCATCAGAAAATGTGGAGAAAAAAAGTGATCAAAAACTTCGACAAAGAAGAAATTCGAATGGTCAAAAGGCATATGAAAAAATGCTCATCATCACTAATCAACAGGGAGATGAAAATCAACAATGAGGTATTGTCTCACACCACAGAAACTGGTACATATCCAAAATAGCAAGAATAAGTGCTGGCATGGATGCGGGAGAAAAGGACTCTCATCCATTGTTGGTGGAAATGTCAACTGGTACAGCCTTTTGAAAAACAATATGCATATTTCTCCAAAAGCTAGAAATTGGGCTCCCATTTGACCCAGCCATATCATTCCTGGGAATATGCCCTAGAAGGCCAAAAACACACAGCAAGAAGCACCATCCACACTTCTATATTCATAGCAGCACTACTCAAAATAGCCAGGCTCTGGAAACAACCAAAATGCCATAGAACAGACTATTGGATAAAGAAAACTTTGGTACATTTACATAATGGACTAGTATGCAGCTGTTAGGAAAAATGAAGTTATGAAATTTGCCTATAAATAGTTGAACATCGAGAGGACCATGCTGAGTGAAATTAGCCAGAGGGAAAAGGATAGATATAAGTCAGAATACATCTTATCAGATTCTTTTGAATCTACTCTTCATACATTCATTGATCACTGTATCACTGTATCACTGTCTTCCCATTCATCATCGATTTGCTCGAGCAGGCACCAGTAACATCTCCATATGCCCTGTCTCATGCAAGTAGAGCCCAATGGCACCTGCTTGCTCCAGGAACACAAAGAGCCTCAAACAATTCCATCAGGTCATGTGAATGAGGTCTAAAATTGTTACTGGTATTTGGCATATCAAATATGACACGGGTAACTTTCCAGGTTCTGCCATGCGGGTAGCATACTCTTGTAGTCATCTTTAAATCCAGCATTTATTGATGAACCACGCTGGGCACACGCGGCCGCAAGAGCCTGACTGTGATAGGCTGGTCTGCTGGGTGGAGTTCTGACAAGAGGGAAGTCTGGATGTGGAAAATGGAGGCCCTCATGGAGTGGGGAGGGCATTCATCGATAAAATTTCATAAATGGTAATCAAAATAATAGTTTATGAAAATATTCCTATCATGTTTCTTTGGAACCTGCGACTATGGTAACATAGATATGAGAAAAAGATAGATCATATTATATGGCTTCAGAAAAATCACTTGACATATAACAACTGTAGAAGCATTTTACCTGTAAAATATACATGAAATGTGTCAGGAAAAATAAATTCTAAGGTCAAAGAAAATGATTCACAAAGAATCTGGCTATGAGGATAAAAGGAAGATTCATTTAAAAAAATGTAGTACCTTCTAAAATTTGGAAGCTATGAAAACAAGAGTCTTCATTGTTATAAACAGAAGGAAGTGAAATCTGCACACAATCTAAACGATCTACTTGAATCTTCTGTAGAAAGAGGATTGTTTCTTATTCTTTCAGTAAAACCTTGCTGATTATTTGATTTTCATTCTTTAACTTTCAGATCTTTAACTTTTTATTAAAAACATAAGATAATGAATTTTTTTTCATTTATTTGTCTACTTTATTAGAAGTTTTATTGCAGCATGGAAACTCCTTATTAATCCAATAATAGCTTTTTGATGGTTAAGATAAAAGTCAACACCTCACCACTAATATACAGCCTGATACAGTTTATTAGTTCTCCTATGTGACCCTCCCTTGTCTTTGTGCAGGCTAATTTTTTCATAGCATGGTGAGTTAATTTCTAGGTGCTCTTACTATTCCCTCAGTTTAGGGTACTTTGTTCTATAATTTTAACAAATCTAGACACCAAACCATCATTCAGATTCCACCCTAATAACTATAACCGTCTTGACACCATTTTGTCTATTGTCTCACATCTTTTGAAATTCTCTGCATGGAACTTATATATTGATTATTTTCTTACATTTATATTCTTTCTACCATATTAGCACTAATATAAAATTCATGCATACAATGTTATTTAACACTAAGTTCTCCTTGCATAGGATATATGAGAATTTATATATATATATGTATATATATATATACATATATATATATATATAGTGGATGTGGCATTGCAATTTTCATGGATATCTGCATTAGGAAACTAGAAAATAAGAGGGATGAAAATTCTTTAAGAAAAAAGTCTTCTCCAAATATAGGGTAATTGGAAAGATCTGAAATGTGATCTTGAGAACAAGAGAGATATTACAGTGGTACAGTATCTGCTTTGATGCTACTGATCCAGTTTCTATCCATGACATTCCATATGGTTCATGAGCACACCCTCCCCAAGTTTGTGGAACGCAAACATGTAAATAACCCATGAGAATTGCCAGATCTAGCTAAATAATAGAACAAAATAAATTTAAAACTTGAAGCTTGGAAAGGTAAGGTCTTATTCCAGAGAAACATAAGACTGGTGTTACTAATATCTTGGTGTAAATACTTACAAACACCCAATTTAGCCACCAATTTAATAACACTGAGTGTATAACTGGAAAACAAGTAGTTTGCTATTATACAGTATAAGAATATGTTGTTGAATGGTTAATTTATTTCCATTTAGACAGATGTAATATTTGCATATAACCTCAAGAATATGACTCATAGGAAATTGAAGTAAATCATTTGTACCTTTTCTAGTTACATTATTATTTGTGGGTTCTTAAAGTCACAGTTCCTCCCAAGGTCTGTTAAAACAGTTGAGGCCAGGATTCTAAAACTGGCTGTGACTATAAATAGGGGTCCCAGGAGAGCATACTGTGCAGGGTGAGCAGGCTTCTGGATGAAGAGAGAAGCGGTCACTGGTGCCTGACCAGCACCTAGGCGATGGGACCCCTGGTGCCTGAGTCAGATGGCCAGCAGCACGGAGGAGAAGCTTCTCCTGATGCATAGGCCTGAGGCCCATCACTGGAGCCATTAGGCCTGGTGCCTGAGCCTGAGGCTGGCATCAAAGCTACAGGCTACAGGGATTCAGGGCTTCTGAGTATTAGGACCATCAGGGCATAATAGAGAAACTCAAAGACTTAGATAGGGATTCAGTGACACAAGATCCAGGAGAGGTTCCTGAGAGAGCAAGCAATAGATGAAACAAATTAACATTAAAAAATAGTCTTTGTAAATGTCTAGTCTTCATTGTTATTAACCAACAGGTCAGGAGGAACAGTATTGGCCCCAGACAGAGGCCAGGGGAATTAAGGAACAGTGAGTATTTCTGAGGCCACAGTATCTGCTTCCATGGTTACCCTCTGACCCCCAAGTGATGTTAAGGCTATGGAAACCATGGAGCTGTCTTAAGCTGGGGCCTTGGGGCATCCATGAGGGAAACCACATATCCCTCTCCAATATAGTCATTCTTAAGCTTTAAAATTATTATCTATAACCTCAGAATTAATGCCTCCAGTGTTTAAAAACTGGTAACAAAATTTATGAATATGGGGGAGGGGCGGCAGGACTTCACTGTGGTGGTGCACACAGCCAAAACAGAGCTGCACAAAAAGTTTTTAGGATTTAGAGACAGAAACCAGCAACTTCAATAACCGGACGCCCAGAGACTGCATAGGAGACCTTGGTCCTGTCCACTGTGCCAGCCTGTCCAAGTACAACCTGTGGGGATGGCCACAATAAATCCTTCTTTCCATATTGCTTTGAACCAACACTTTGGACTCTGTTACTGGAACTCACAGCAGCAGAATAATGACTCGAACCATATTGGCAAAACAACATATCCCCAAAGAACAGAAAAAAAATGACACTTACAGAGAGACCTTTCTGGCAGTGAAAGAGGAACAGTGTTTCAGAAGATTCCACCTCAAGACCACCACAGCATTATGGGGAAACAATGCAGAGCCCCTACTCAAAGAATTGAAGAATAGCCCCCAAGCACTAATTAGGAATACCCACATTCATATTCTCTCTGAAAAGGAATTTAGAGAGGAAAAAGTGAGGATATTTAATAAGCTCCATGAAAAAAATGGAACAGATGTCCAATGAAATACAGGATGACATAAATGAAGCAGTGGAATGGGCAGTCAATAAGATATGGAAGGAAATGAGAACAGAAATAAGAAAACTAGACACAGAAATATCATCAAAAAAAACTCTATAGATAAAGTGAAAAACACAAAGAGTGCCATGAACAGTAGAATGCCAGCAGAGAAAGACAGAATCAGTGAAATGAGGATGAGCTGTTTAAAGCACTCATGGAAATACAAAAATAAAAAGACCAAGTAATGGATCACCACTGGGTTAAAGAATGTGAGTATGAATCCAAGGTGAATGACATAAGAATCATCTGAGTCCCAGAGAGACAAAAAACAACCACAAGGAAATAGGAATGGTTAAAGGCATCCATAAATAAAAGTTCCCAGTGTTAAATAATGCAGGTATCCCTATCCAAGAAACCCAAAGGATGCAAGCAATAAGAGATCCAAATAAAAATAAACCAACCAATAAAAAGAAGCCAAGACATATCCTAGTCAGAATGATGGATGCTTTAGATAGAGACACAATTCTTCAAGTGTCAAGTCAAAGAAGGAAATTGCATACAAAGGAACATCCATTCGACTATCAGCAGAACTATCAGAAAAGATACTCCTAGCATAAAGGCAGTGGTGGGATATAGTGAAAAACTCAATGAAATGAAGTCGTCACCAAAACAACTTTAGCCGGCTAGACTCTCATTCAGATTTGAAGGGCAGATACACAGCTTTTGTGGATAAACAACAACTCAAGAACTTCCTAGACTTAAAACCAACTTTAAAGGAAGTGCTGAAAGTGCTACTCTAAGACAAGACAAAATCCAAAAGAACAACAAACTTATACAGAAAGATGACACAAAAATACAATGACAATAATCTCTCTCAATGTCAATGATCTAAATCACCAAATAAGAGACACAGAGTGGCAAAATGGATCAAAAATTGACTCCAACACTCTGCTGCCTTCAAGAAACACATTTGAGCAATCAGAGCAAAGACAGGCTCAAAGTTAAAGTCTGGAAAACAATCCTTCACTCAAACAACCCATCCAAAAAGGCAGGGTTGGCCATATTAGTATCCTAAAACATAGACTATAGGCTGAAAAATACCAGAAGGGACAGTGAAGGTCACGTCTTAATAATTGAGGTATAGATATATCACAAAGGTATTACACTCCTAAGCATATAGGCACCCAATGAGGGGGCAGCAAACTACCTAAAACTACAGCTAATAGATATAAAGGAAGACATTGACATTAACACAATTATAGTGGGAGACTCAACACTGCTCTATCAACTCTTGATAGATCGAAAAGACTGAAAGTCACCAAGAAATATTGACCCTAAAGGAAGAAATGGAAGAAAGAGGGCTAGTAGATATACATACAGGGCATTTCATCCCCACTAAAGTCGAATACACATTTTTCTCCAGCACACATAGAACATGGATAATCTTTGCCATTGCCTTTTTGAGAAGATGTAATAGATTCATTAGGATGTTGGAGGGCTGTCATCTTGATCTTATAGTTGGCAAAGGACAGGCAGGCGTTGCAAATGCTTTTCCCAGCTTCTGCTGCATCGACCACATTGCTGCTCTTCTCTCTTTGAGGTCTTCCTTTATCGCTTCTCTGGACTGCTTTGTGAGTTTGGATGTTAGCATATGGTTGCCTGAGGCTAGTGCCTTGCCACATTGGATAAAGAGCTTGAGAGTTTTTGAAGACAGGAGTCCTTTTGTGGCTTTCTCTCAGCATTCTTTGCACTATCATGGAGGTGCTGAACCAGTTGGCTGTACTCTTCTTCAATGTCATCAATGATGGCATCTTCCCATGTTGCTGCAATGGTGCCAAAGAGTTCCCAGTTGGTTGTCATTCTGGGAGTTCCCTTCTTAAACTTTACAGCCTTTTCTCCCCTTTCCGTGAAGTAGAATTTTGCACAAAGGAGATGGTGGTCTGATCCTGTTTGGAATTTTGACGTGACAGTAACATCAGTCAGGCAAAACTGTCAATTGAATATAATGTGATCAATTTCATTGTGGATCTGTCCACCAGGAGACTCGCATGTTCAAAATTTAGATTCAGCCTTCTGGAACTGAGAGTTACCATAATGTCTTGGTCCACATGATAAACATGAGATAGTCTCTCACCCTGTTCATTGAATTCCTAGGCCATGGGTCCTGATGTGGAGTTCTTCAGCTGATCTCAGTCCTATCTTGGAATTAAAATCACCGACTATGATGCTGTAGAAGGTGTGATCTTCTTTATAGAACTCCAGATCCATGTAGAATTTCTTAATTTCTTCTTCCTTGTATGTGGATGTTCTGCATAGACAATGAAGATATAAACTACTGGTAGTGGACCACATCTCTTCAACTGAAATTATCCTATCTGGTTTGTTAGGCACTCAAATGAATCCAGGCTCATGGCCAGGTTTGTGTTGTAAGGACACTGACACCACTGATGCCTCTTTCTTCGATGTTCTGAGGAACAGTTCTTCAGAGTCTAAAAATGGCATGATGCGATAGATGCCTTCTTATCTCGGTAAGACCAATTATGTCTCAGTCAGACTATGATTTCTACACAGATCTCTTTGATAGCCACGCACACCTGCCCACAAACCAAATTCTGCAGAATGGATATGTCATCCCCAATGTAATCCCTTCTGAAATCCGACATGCCATTTCGTCGGTAAAGAAGAGAACAGCACCTGGCCTTAAGTCAGACCTGAACACCTGAAGCATCTGCTATCAGTAATCATCAATACACTGGCTGGCTCTTCACACACTACCTGTCTGAATGCAAGGTGCCTCCAAGGGAAAACTGTTGCAGGACAAAGAGCCTCTGCATCTGTCCTGGATTGCCTTCTGCAGGTTACTTTTTAAATAGAAGGGTAGTTTAAATGTGGCAGTTTATTTGACCGTGTATTCTGTACTGGCTGGTATAAATATTCTCTCATGCTACCACAATCATCATGGGGCTAACTAGATCTTACCAGCATATTTGCCTGGCCACATTGAATCTCTAAGTTATTAGCCCAGAGAAAAATGCTGTTTGCCTCCAAGCAAGCAAGCATGGCTCCCTGATAACTCAAAGGCAACTAAAATACAAAACTACCGAGAAGTAGAGGAGACTCTTATGAAGGCTTGGAGAAATATTTAACTGGCATTAGTATAGTCTTTGGTACAAAGGCATGCCATCACAGAAACCTCCTTCTCTACCCTATAAAGGCATTTCCAGAAAGATCTTGGCTCAAGACATTAGGTGAGGTGCTGAGAGAAATTACCTGAGGGTATTTGACCCTCCCCTGTCAGGGGAAGTTACATTTAGCTTACAGCTCCTCCCAGCTCTGCTAGGGAGGCTTTGAATAAGATCTGGGTTTTTATAAACAGCCAGAAGGTCTCCTGATGTTGCTATATTTCTATAGAGGTATTTTCCTGTTTTCATCTCTAGATAGCCCAGTCCATTCTGGGAAGTTTGGCGGACTTCTAGCTATAAAATAAGCTGCAAGAAGAAAGAAGCTCTCTTTTCCCCCCCTTTGCCATTTCGGCTTCCCTTGGCATTTTGCTTCTCTGTCTTCTCCATTCTCTGTTGGGCCTCAACATGTGGTGGCAGCCATCTTGGCCTACACATGGCTGGGACCTAGCTGGGAACCCAGTGTCTGGAGGTTTTCCCTGCTCTTGGATTGTATATTGGAACCTGTGATAGTAAAGCCCTTTTAAAACTGCATCGGATTCCTGAGTTTGCATCCATTCCCCGCCGGCTTGGAGGTAGAAGGGAACTCGCTTCCTGGCATTGTTGGGGACCCCAGCAGCATCCCTGACAGAAAACCAGCAGCACATTTCTACTGTCAAGAAGGGAGACATCCACAACATTGGCCACTATCGCCCCATCTGACTGTTGTCCATCAACTATAAGCTTTCTACTCTAGTCATCCTGAACAGGATTGGCAAAACATTAGATAAAGGACAACCATAAGAGCAAGCTGGCTTCCAAAAAAAGGATTCAGTGCAATTGATCATATCCACACAGTAAACAAGCTCATTGAGGTTTGAAGGGAGTTCAAGATGCCACTCTGTCTAACTTTCATTGATTTAAAGAACACCTTTGATTCTGTTGAGACTGAAGGGGTCATGGAAGTCCTAGATAAACAGGGAGTTAAAACACAATACTTTAAGTTCCTTCTTGAGCTTTATTAAAGATTACCACCAGGATCTCTCCATTCTACAAGGAAGTGATCATTGATCTCAAAAGAGGTGTTCAACAGGGTGGTACCATTTCACTGAAACTCTTCAGTGCCACCCATGAGAACATCAGGCAACAATTTGAATGGGAAGGTATGGGAGTGAAGATAGACGTTTGGCAGCTACACCACCTCTGTTTTGCTGAGACATCATTCTAACAACACCAAACATTAGCCAAGCAGCATAATTGCTGGCTGACTTCGAACGAGAATGTGGAAAGATAGGTCTACAACTGAATCTCAACAAAACAATGTTCATAAACAACAAACTAGTTCCAGAAACAAACAAACAAACTAGTTCCAGAAACAAACAAACAAACTAGTTTTGTTCCATGGAACAAACATCTCTGAATGCAGCAGTTATGTGTACCTACGTCGGAACAAACTAGTTCCAAACAAACTAGTTCCAGAAACAAACAAACAAACTAGTTTGTTCCATGGAACAAACATCTCTGAATGCAGCAGTTATGTGTACCTACGTCGAGAATTCAACATGATGAACGAACTAAAACCTGAGCTGCACTTGACGAAATGAGCAGCATGGAATGCCTTCAAGAGCATCAAAGAAATAGCTAAAAGGACAAAGAACATGCTGGGCACACCTCTTTGACTCCACTATTCTCCCTACATTAACATAAGCCTCAGAGACCTGGGCCCTATGAAAGCAAGATGAGAATGCTTTTCGGGTCTCCGAAAGTGGAATTGAAAGAGCTATGTTTGGAATATCATGCCTCACTCAAGTGAGAGAAGAAATCCAGAGTTCTGACCTCTGTCAACAATTCAGAGACAGGGTTGTGGTCTCATTTGCCAAGGCGTCAAAAAATCAGATGGACTGCGCAAGTATGAGATTTGGAGACTACTGCTGGACTAGAGCCATTACCAACTGGATCCCATGGATGTCCAAAGATCATGTGGCCGCCCACCTACAAAATGGTCAGACTTTGTCGTGAAGACCCTGAATGAACAGTTTGAGGTTCTTCATATTCGTGGAGGAAGCAGATGCCATTGGACTATACTGGCACATGATAGGGTCAAATGGAAAAGTTACTGTCACCTGCTTGAGGAAATCAATGAATAACGGGATGTCAAGTGATCAAGTGACTCCATGATATATATGACTATAGAACATTCTCCATGATAGAGCACATGCTGAGCAACAAAAAAAGTTCAATAAAATTATGAAGATAGAAATTGTGTCAACTATTTTTTCAGACAATGATGCACTCAAAATAGCAGTTAATCGTGCACAGAAACAGAGTCATATCAACACCTTTAAACTAAACTATAGCAGAACCAGAGGGTCATAAAAAGAAATCAAAGAACTCTAAAAATTCCTGGAAGGTAACAAGACTGAAGACATGAAATATCAGAACATGTGGGATACAGTTGAAAGAGTGTTAAGATGAAAGTTTATAGCTCTGCAAGCATTCATGAGAAAAGAAAGAGCCATTATAAACAATCTGACTTCACAGCTTAAAATTTTTGAAAGTGATCAAAAAAAGGAGCCCAACCCAGTCATTAAGATGAAAGAATAAAACTTAGAGCATAAATCAACTAGGAATCCCAAAAACAATCCAAAATCAATGAAACAAAGAGCTGTTTCTTTGAAAAAATGACAAACCATTTGCAAAACTTGCAAGGAAAGGGAAAGAGAGAACCCAAATTAATAGAATTAGAAATGAATTCTACTGTTCAAGAAGGCAGACATTCACAACATCGGCAACTGTCGTCCCTGTTGTCCGTCATCTACAAGCTGTTCACTCATGTCATCCTGAACAAGATTGGCAGAATACTAGATGAAGGACAACCATGCGAGTGAGCTGGCTTCCGGAAAGGATTCAGCACAATCGACCATATCCGCACGGTAACCAAGCACTTGAGGTTTGTAGGGAGTACAAGATGCTGCTCTGTCTCACGCTCATTGATTTACAGAAAGCCTTTGATTCTGTGGCGACTGAAGCGGTCATCAAAGCCCTAGCCAAACAGGGCGTTCAAACCCAATACATCAAGACCCTTCATGAGCTGTATTATGGATTCACCACCAGGATCCCACCATTCTACAAGGAAGTGGTCATTGATGTCAAAAGAGGGGTTCGGCAGGGTGATACCATTTCACCAAAACTTCAGCACCACCCTCAAGAACATCATGCGACAATTAGAATGGGAAGGAATGGGAGTGAAGATAGATGGTCGGCAACTACACAACCTCCGCTTCGCTGATGACATCGTTCTAATAACACCAAACATTAGCCAAGTGGCACAAATGCTGGCTGACTTTGACCGAGAATGTGGAAAGATAGGTCAGGCGCTGAATCTAAAGAAAACTATGTTTATGAAAAATGAACTAGTTTGGGGCCGGAGCTATAGCCCAGCGGGTAGGTCGTTTGTTTTGCACGCGGCGGCCCATGCTGCCTGGGTTCGATCACCGCACCCCATATGGTCCCCCTGAGCAACACCAGGAGTAATTCCTGAGTGCAGAGCCAGGAGTAACCCCTGAGCATCGCCGGGTATGACCCAAAAAACAAAAAAAAAAGAACTAGTGCCAGAGGCCCCATTCACTCTCAATGGAACAGACATCTCTGAATGAAGCAGTTATGTATACCTACATCGAGAAGTCAACATGATGAACGACCTAAAACCTTAGCTGCACAGGAGTAAGAGAGCAGCATGGAATGCCTTCAAAGGCCTCAAAGAAATAGTTAAAAGGGCAAAGAACCTCTGGCTCCGGGCACATCTCTTTACTCCACCGTTCTCCCTGCATTAACATACGCCTCAGAGACCTGGGCCCTGCGAAAGCAGGATGAGAATGCTATTCGGTTCTCCCAGAGAGGAATCGAAAGAGCTATGCTTGGAATATCACGCCTCACTCAAGTGAGAGAAGGAATCCGGAGTTCTGACCTCCGTCGCTATTCCAGAATCAGGCACGCTGTCTCATTTGCCAAGGCATCGAAAATCAGATGGGCTGGACATGTAATGCGATTTGGAGATGACCGCTGGACTAGAGCCATTACTGATTGGATCCTACCAGATGTCAAAAGATCACGTGGTGCCCACCTACAAGATGGTCAGATTTCCTTGTCAAGATTCTGAAGAAATGGTTTGAGGCTCTTCATATTCCTGAATCAACCAGATGCCATTGGGCTACATTGGCACGTGATAGGTCCAATGGAAATGTTACTGGCGCCCGCTCAAGCAAATCGATGAATAACGGGGTTCAATTGATCAAGTGATCAATAAATGAATACGGGGATATCAACAGACACAACAGAAATTCAAAAGATTATCAGAGATTGCTTTGAGAATCTGTATCCACGAAACAAAAATTTGCCCTAGAACAAATGGACAGATTTCTGAATTCCTATATCCTCCTAAGGATGAACAAGAAGATTTGGAATACTGAACAAACCTATCACCATCAAGAAAATTGAGTCAGTGATCAACAGTCCACTTTGATCCTCTTTGGCAGGACACTCGCTGTTGGGATTCTCTTTGGTGGGAGACTTGGGCCCTTGTTTTTTTTTTAGCAGCTCCTTGTTTTTTGCTATTTAGGGGCAGGTCACACCTGGCAATGCTCAGGGGGTTACTCCTGGCTCTGCACTCAGTAATTACTCCTGGCAGTGCTCAGGGGGCCATATGGGATGCTGGGGATTGAACCCGGGTTCAGTTTCCTGGAAGAGCTTGAAAAGGACTGGCAATAGGTCCTCCTTAAAGGTTTGGAAGAATTCACTGATGAGTTTGTTTGTACCTGGGCTTTTTGTTTTAGGCAGACTGTTGATTGTCTCATCTCTTGTCTTCCTGTTTTTCATCAATTTTTTCGAGCAGGTGTCAGTAATGTCTCCATTTAGGGAATGAGGTCCATAGTTGTTACTGTTTTTGGCATATTGAATACACCACAGGTAGCTTGCCAGGCTCTACTGAGGTTCTTAGTTCATTCCAGGGCCCAGTGAGCCCAGTATTTCTCTGTCAGGCCATCAACCATCTAGGGTCCACAGGGCAGAGCCCTGGATGTAGAAAAAGCTTGTCTCCTGTCTGCCATCTGCTGATGCAGATGGGCACTGCAGCCATACCTGCAGCACCTCAAGGGGCAGCTATACATATATAATATATAAAAACTATACAGAATATATATATAATAAACCACATATACATATATATATGTGTATATTATTAGTGCAATACTATATATAAAGTACTGGTAATACTTCACTTATAATATGCACTTTCATATTAAATAATATACACTTTAAAATCATACACACATATATAGAAACATATATAAATATAAATTACTGGTGATATTTCTTTAATCTCACTTTCTGAGAAGGAAAATAAAGGTATTCTAAGGATCCATGGTCTTGCCTGAAGCTGATTGTATATATCTTATCCTAACACTGAATTACAATAACAATTGGTAAATTGAAAGTATCCATAATGATTAAAAGGATTCTTAGGGGAGACCCTTGAGCAAATAAAAATGAAAACCCCAGATATCAAAGTCCCTTTCCCATCTGGTAAATGCTTGGCTTCTAGAATCCCTGAGAAACTAACACTTTGATTGCCTTTTCATATTTCAGGACCAAATATCCAGGCCAAAATTAATCTGGGTAAAGGCACACAGACACTGTGAGGAAGATAATAAAGAATTAGCGATGAACTGCTTTTGCATGTTTGGAAAGCTGTTGTGGCATTGAATGGAGATGTCTTACTCAATTTATGGGTGATTCTGGAAAAGTCATAAATCATTCTCTCTGTGTCTTCTATCCACTATCTGTTGACAAGCTGTATGTATTTTCCATAAGTACTCTTCTGTTTGACAGGGAAGAGTTTAAAGAAAAGGATGATATTATACTATCTTCTAGCTTTTCTCCAAAATTCTCAGATCTTAATAATATATTCAGATCTTCTCCAGGACTGAAGAGATAGCTAAAAGGATGAGTACATTCTTTGTCTGCATTAGACCTGAATTCAGTCCTCAGCACAGCGTGGTCCCCTGAGAATTGTCAGAAACAACCCCTCAGGACATCAAGGGCATCCAGATAAGGAAAAGAAGATATCAAGCTGTCACTACTGGCAGATGACATTATATTATATCTAGAGAATATACAACTCTCTACCAATATGCTCCTAAAAGCAATAGATTCCTATAGTAGAATGGCAAGGGGCAAAATCAATACCCAAAAGTCAATGGTTTTTCTATACGCAAATAACAAAAGAAAAGGGATATTAAAGAAACGATCCTATTCACAACTGTGCCACAGAAAATCAAATAACTAAGAATCAGTTTGACTGTGTATCTCACAGTGGTGTAATAAAACAAAAAATAAAAAGAAAAGAATGTAAGATTATTTATATTCTTGGATTGGGAGAATTAACAGTATCATAATGGTAATACTCCCTAGAGCTTTTACAAGTTCAATGTGGTCCTTATAAGGATATCACCCACATTCTTCAAGGAAATTGACAAGCACTCCTGATATTTAGCTAAAGCTAATAGCTAAAAGCAATCATTGGGAAAAAGAAGATAGAAGGCACCACTTTCCCTAACTTCAAACTCTACTACAAGTCAGTAGTAATTAAAACAGCATGGTATTAGTATATACACAGACCAGTAGACCCATGGAATGGAAATGAATATCCTATTGCACACTCTCAAATATCGATCACTTAATCTTTGTTAAGGAGCAAAAATATTAAGTGGAGGAAAAAAAAAACCTCTTCACAAGTCGTGCTGGGAAAACCGGGAAGTTACATGTAAAAAAATATAAGCTTAGACTTCCTCTAATGCCATGCACAAAAGTCAGGTCAAAATGGATTAAAGATCTCAACATCAGACATGAATCTACAAGGTACATCAAAGAAAACATAGGAAAAACACTCTATAACATCTAAGCTAAAGGTATCTTCAAAGACAAAACACCACTGACAAAGTAAATGGAAGCAAAGATAAACAAATGGGATTATTTATATTAAACTGAAAAGCTTCTGCACCTCAAAAGAAACGGTGACCAAAATACAAAGACAGAGCACAGAATGGGAAGGAATATTCACCCAATGTCCATCAGATAAGGGGCTAATATCCGTGATATATCAAACACTGGTAGAACTTTACAAGAAGAAAGCAGCCAACTCCATCAAAAAATGAGAAGAAATGAACAGAAACTTCCAAGAGGAAGAAATTTGAAAGACCAAGGGGCATATAAAAAGTGCTCTTCATTATTAATCCTCAGGGAGATGCAAATCAAAACAATAAGCTCAGAGACTGGCAAAAATCGAAAAAAAAAAGGAGCAAACTAGTGTTGGCGTGGATGCAGAGAGAAAGGGATTCTCATCACTGGTGTTGGGAGTGTCGACTGGCCCAGCCCTTTCGGAAAACAATATGACATTCCTCTGAAAACTTGATATGTAGCTCCCGTTTGACCCAGCAATACCACTCCACAGAATAGACTCTAGAGACCCAAAAACACACAGAAAAAAAAACCTGTACCTACTTCTATGTTCATCTCAGCAGTATTCAAAATAGGCAGAATCTGGAAACAATGCCCGAGAACAGACTGGCTAAAGAAACTGTGTTACATCTGCACAGTGGAATACGACTATGCAGCTCAGAAAAAAAAATGAAGACATGATATTTATATGCGGATGAATGGACATGGAGATTATCATGCTGAGTGAAATTTGTTAGAAGGAAAAGAACAAATATAGAATGACTGCATTCATCTGTGGGATGTCAATATATACCAGTGTTCTATTCATTATGGGAAATGGTAACAAAAAGACCTGAACTGAGCATTGAATGTACACAAAAGGATTTACATAATAGTCCCTAAATGTCTATAGGGCAAGCCATAATGTATAAGAGAATGGAAAGAGAGACAGAGAGAGAGAGGGAGAAGAGGACAGAAATAGGGACAGAGAAGAGACAGAGAGAGAAAATGAGAAAGAGACAGAGACAGAGAGAGAGACAGATAGAGAAGAAAAAGGAAAAGTGCCTGCTATAGAGGCAGGCTGGGGAGAGGGAGGGAATTTGCGAACATTGGTGGTGAGGATAGGGCACTGGTAGAGTGACAGGTGCTGGAACAATGTATGGCTGAAACCCAATCATGACCATCTTTGTAATTGTATATCACAGTGGTATAATAAAAAATTCAATAAAATTTTTGGAATATTTATTAGCTCTTGTACACAAGAAAAATAGAAAGTCTGTGAATATATATCTGTCTACAGAATCTGCTAAACTTAAAAAATGGCTTTCTAAAGAAAGGGATTAAGAACTATAATTTGCATGTAATGAAGTTGGTTAGAAAATATGCATCACATGTTTCCTCTAGCATCACTATGTACAAACTTTACTTCATTTATAGATATTACAATTATTGGTTCTCTGAAATTGTCAATGAATCACAGGAAACCTAAATTAATAAGCCTCTTTGATGACAATGGTCATAAAAAGAAAGAGTTTTTTTTCTATGATAGAAACAGCATTGAAAATATATGAAGAAATGTAGGAGAAATAGATGTAATGAGCACAATGAAAATACTAAGGGAGTGTCATTGATAGAAAGGAGCCATATTAAAACAGGACAGAAGCAAACAGTGCAGCAATAGGGCACTTCCTTTTTGTGGTCAAGCTTGAGTCATTCCTTAGCACCCCATATGGTGCCAACAACAGTTATCCCTGAGAGCAGAGCCAGGAATAGGTCCTGAGGAAATGTGGGTGTGACCACCCCCCAAAAAAAAACCCTGAATTTTATTTAACCATAAATAATACTGGAGATGATCTGAGAGTCATAATAGAATAATAGGAAATTAAAATTAAATAAACATTTTAAAGGTAGAAATTTAAATCCTTCATCTTATCAAATGAATTGGGAAACATCTTATTTTTTTCTTCTTTAAGAATAGAATTCACAGATCGTTTTAAGTAGAGAAGGAGCATGGAGATTTTATAATGGGTTCACAGAGAATAATAGACCATAGCAGTCAGAGGATATAAATTTCGGGAGACACTAGGGAAAATTGAAGAATTACATAGTGTAGGGGAAGGACCAGTTCAGAAACTGTTAGTCAATTGATGCCAGATTCTGAACCTGGCCTGAGACGATAGAGAATCTAGGAGAGCATCTATGGGGCTTCTGGATAAAGAGCATTGGTCCCTGGTGTCTGGGCCATAAGGTCAGCACTTGTGCAATGGGGCCCCTGGTGCCTTGGCTCAATAGCCAGCACCAGGTTGGAGAAGCTGCTTCTTGTGCCTAGGTCCCAGGGCCAGCACCAGAGTCACAATGCCTGGTGCCTGAGCCCGCCTGCTAGCAGGTCGACAGGAAAACAGGGCAACAGGATCAAATGGTGGAACTCAGATAAATATCATCAGTTAGGGACTTAGAGAAACAGTCAAACAGTGCCAACAACGAAACAATGTAAAGCAGTGAAACAGAGATAGGGACATAGCTGAGGAGTTCAGAGAAAAGAGGCCCTAAAGAGAAAAACCTTGAATATTAGGTCCTGAAAAGAGAGGTCCTAAGGGAGGACCTGAAGTGATAAGCCCTGAGTCATCTGGAAGTGAGAGGGTGTGATAAGAGGAGTCTGCACAGATGCCCCACAGAAAGCAGCCTGCAGCAGAACTTGCTGGGAGACAGCCCTGGAAAAGGCCTCCCCACCCCCAGCAACAGTGAGGTGAAGCAAAAAAGTAACAAGTAACAGAAACTTAATAAATGTAGTCTTCAGGAACCTCTGACCTTGTTGTTTCTTCCATGGATGGGTCAGGGAAAGGTGTTGGCTGGAACACAGGCCAGGGGATCTCATGGACTGTGAATACTGCTGGGGACTCAGCTAAGGACAACACCACGCCATCTACTGCCATGGTTACCCCCTGACCTCCAGTACTGTAAGGGTCTTGGAATCTACAAGGGGTTCCTTGTGCAGGGGCCTTGGGAACCCCTGAGTAGAGAGTCACAATCACCCTTCCTCCACTTTTATTAAAAACCTTAACGATGTAGGATTAAAACATTTTAATTTAGACCAAAGAAAGAGGTAGTACACTAGGCAGTTTTCTTGCCTTGCATGTAGCCAGCCTGGCTTCAATACATGGCCAACCTAGGTTCAATACATGGCACCATTCCCCTTGTATTACCTGGAGTAATGCCTGAGGGATTAAATATTATCAATATTTACTACTATAAATGTAAATATTTTCAGTTTTATAATTATGTAGATTCTACCTTTAACTACTTAACAATGAATTAATGAACATATATATATGGCTATATGTTCATTAATTCATTGTTAAATGATGTCCCTATCTCTGTTTCACTGCTTTACATTGTTTCGTTGTTAGCACTGTTTGACTGTTTCTCTAGCACTGTTTGACTATTTATTGATATATATACATATATATATCAATAATCATAGTCTATATATATATATATATATATCTCAATAAACAGATCTGGCTTCTTTTTGTCCCAAATATTATTTTAATAAGATCTAATGAGAGATATAGAATTTTTATTTACATTGTAAAACATTGTTTAAGAAAATTTTCTTTTTGTTTTTTAATATTTTATAAAACTGTAAGCTATTGTTAATTCAGAATTTGTACAAAGAAAGAACATAGACAGATTGGATCTTTGGTCATTTTTACTTATCTCTACAATATGTTATTGTTATTCAATTATTAATATATGGTGTCTAAACAAAATAACTGAATAAATAAAAATGAAGCTAATGTAATTTAAGCAGTTATAATTCTCTACAGAGAATTTCTATCACTATTCAATCTATCAGAAAAAAAATCATATACTCTGTTAGTAAAATGAGATTATCCATTTACTTTTGTTTCTTTAAAAACTCTAGATATTTTCAATCAATTTAACTTTTGTATTTCTATTTACTTTCACTAACTTCTTGTATCTCTCATCTATTAACTGACAAAACAAGTAAAGTATTTCTCCCTTATTAAATAAGTTTACGAAAGCAAGGATGCTCGATTCAATTATTATCATTAAGCATCTACTTCTATGTAAAAAAAGTTTAGCACCTATCTGACTATAAAATATCACTTGATCCCAATACATTAAATAACAAAATGTTTTCATCTGTTTATTATCAGTTCAACTTACTTTAGATTGGGTTAAAGTGAAGCTTCCCCATACTATAATTCCAGAGACCCCAAGAGCATAACTTTCACCAATTGTATTCACAAGGTCAATCTGCAAATGTAATAGGGTTTAAGGAAATTCACATGAAAATGTAATTCCTGGGAGGGCAATACCAAAACGAAGCACTCTGATCCAATGAGATTTAACTATCTTGACATCATTTATTACTTCTTTTACATAGCCACTGTCCTCCTGTATATCCAAAAATTTATCATTGTGTTAATTACTTCTATTGTCAAGGCAGCAACACTTCAGAGTGAAAAACAACTGAGTTTTTCACTCCAGAAAAGTATTAGCTATACTTTCTTTTTCCAATTGACTGTAGACTTGATTAAAACAGGGGCCGGAGCAATAGTCCAGCGGGCAGGACGTTTGCCTTGCACGCTGCAGGCCTGTGCCGGGCTGGGTTTGATCCCTGGCATCCCATATGGTCCCCGGAGCACCGCCAGGAGTAATTCCTGAGTGCAGAGCCAGGAGAAACCCCTGAGCATTCACCAGTGTGACCCAAAAAAGCAATATATATATATATATATATATATATATATATATATACATATACATATATCAGTGTCTTATTTTATGCTGGTGTATTGATATAAATTTATATAGGGTTGTTCCTAGAAGCTATAAAAGGTGAATTTTATGAACTGAGATCATAAGATGATTAGAACGCTTGTCTTGCACCTAGCCTACCGGGTTTTGTCTTGAGTTTCCATGTAGCGCCCAAATTGTGCCAGGAGTAATCCCTGATTATAGGTACCAGCCTTGAGCACTGTGACTTGAAAACAGAACAAAAATCTAAAATAGGCCTGGAGACACAGTACAATAGCAGAACACCCCAGCCTTTAAAGGGCGCACTGTGGTTTAATTCCTGGCATTCCATATAGTCCCTCAATTCCCTCCAGGAGTAATCATAGAGAAAACAGCCAGAAACAAGTCCTTAGTACAGTAGCATATAGCAATAAATAAAAAACAAATAAATAAATGAAGATGAATTTTACTCCATTCAACAGTGAAGTCAAATTCTACCACATAATATTGTGGAGACTTTTTCCAGTTCTCCTACCTTGATTTACTTACCTCAGAAAGAAATTCTGTGATGTTATCAGTAAAAACCGGACGCACATATACAAAAACTGGAAGTGGGTTACTAGGATCTCGTACTTTAGCAAGGCGAATGGCTTCATAAATACGATTACGGGAAAATAGTGCAGCAATTGGAGTTCTTTTTTAATTTTGTATTCAAATAAATGGATGGGTAAAGAGCAGTGCTTTCCTTCCACAACCAGTCCAGCTGATTATTTCTTTTCTTATCTACGTCCGGGCAACTGCCAGTGTAATTGGTATTGTTGCGATAATTATGATTGTAACAATCAGGAAAAAGGTAAAAGCCCCAATAATTTTTTGGTCGGAGTCTCACTCCAAGCTGCAAAGTCTTCAGCATGAATTCTTTTCCTGCCTCTTCAAATTCTTTTTCAGCAAGCGCCACGGCCTCTTTATGAGTCAGGTTTGCACTTTTGTTCTTAACCAGTTCTATTGATTTTCTCCTGTAAATGTCTTTGTCAGCCCAGTTTCTTATCCAGAGAGGTCTCCATTCTTCCCAGTCAATTACAGCCAAGCCTAACTCATCTTTTTGGTAAGTAACGGACAATATCTTGCTCGGCCTTCTGCAAATGTGCGTTTATATTTCCGGACTGAGGAATTGTTCCATGTTTTTCTTTATTTGTGCCTGCTTCTATGTGAGGATAGAGGCCAAGTTTGCTGACATAAAATAAGGTAACGTTTTGGCGAATGGCATTGAATTTTGGGTTTCCTATTAATGAATAGAAGCTGAGATCCACAGAAATATTATATAATCTTGCACATTCATCACTTGGAACATTCCAAGCTGGAACATAAGTTGTATTTGAGGCAATAGGAGCTGCTCTGTAATCTGCTGTCAAAGCAATTCTGAATAGAAAGAAAATTAATATTCCCTTGGACAGTCCACTCAAACAAATGAAGCTCCTAGAGATGACATTCATGACCCATAGCACTTTCATGGTATGAGTAATGACAATTAAAATAACTTCTTCCTGTACACTTTGCTTTGTTCAGTAATTAATGTATGGGATAGTCATAGAAGGATGTAATCATGTTATGTTTAAGAATCAGTCTTCATATATCATGTTTTAGATGTGTTTTGAAAGTTGCTCCTTTATAACTGAAAACTAAAAGAAATATAAAATACATAGTTATAAGGTGTTCTGTATCAGCCGATGGTAACTTTTCCAACATCTCAAACCTTTATTGGCTAGAGTTTATTTTAATTTTAGAATGCAGAATACTGAATAACGTGTGCAAAAAGTCATGCTTTTGAATTAAAATATTTTTTTCTAATACAAATTCTTCTGTACTAGCATTTCACTCTTCTCAAATGATTACTGAGGTTAGAAAAATGAATATATTAATAATTTAACCTAAAGACTTATGTAGATTTTTTATTTATTTTTTAAATATTTTATTATACCACTGTAGATATACAGTTAAAAGATGTTCATAAGATGTTCATATTTGGGTTTCGGTCATACAGTGTTCCAGCCCCCCATCCCTCCTCCCTCCATCAGTGCCCATTTCCCACCACCTATGTCCCCAATTCCCTCCCCCCCCCCTATCCTGCCTCTATGGCAGGTTCTTAATTTCTTTCTCTTTCTCTCTCTTTCTCTTTTCCTTCCCTTCCACATTGTGTATTACAATATCATGTAGATTTTTTAAATTTTATTATACCACCATAAGATAAACACTTACAAAGCTGTTCATGATTGGGTCTCAGTGATACAGTGTTCCAGGACACCCATCCCTCCACCCATACACCTTTCCCAACAACACTGGTCCCTTCTTTATCTTACTAATCTCTGACCCTCACAAGCTTTAGGGTAGATTCCTACCATTCTTGACATCCTGGTCTTACCAAACCTTTAATATCAATCTCATACAACATTTTATATAGCACAAATGAATTTAAGTCATTCTATATCTCTTCTTTCTGACTAATTTCACTCAGCAGGATAATTTCCATGTCCATCCATTTATAGGCAAATTTCATAGCTTTGTTCTTCCTCAAAGCTGGATAGTATTCCATCATGCAGATGTACCATAGTTTCTTTATAAAGTTATCTATCTGTGTTTAGGCACTCTGGTTGTTTCTGTATTCTGGCTACTGTGAATAGTTGTTGCTATGAATATAGAAGAGCAGAAGGTGTTCCTGCTGAGTGGTATTTGGCTAAAGGCTATATTCCCTGGAGTGGTACTGCTGGGTCAAATAGGATTTCAATTTCTGGGTTTTGAAGTAATGCTGTGTTCAAAAAGGCTGAACCAATCAACATTTCCACCGACAATGAATAAGAATCAAGTTCTACCTGCATGCACCCAGCACTGGTTGTTCTTGCTCTTTTGGATGAAGAATTGTTTACCAAAAAATTCCATAGAAAAAGTCCTTGATATTAAAATAAAATTTTGGAACACTTTTTCTGATTGGTATTAATGAAAGACCAATTCAGAATTATCTGTCATCCTAAATATGACTTCTCAGAATTGTGAGAAAGCACCATTTTTAATCAAAGTAGAGTTCTACCAAATAGAGTAGCATGCAAAACCTTTATAGGTAAAAGGAGAAATGTACTCAATTTTTGAAAAAAGAAAAAATCTCCTAAGAGGACCAAGTTCAAGTACTCTTCAGAAAATTGCTCTACCATATCTAAAAGTAATGTATGCTTGTATTTAAAGTTAACAAAACATTTTATTAGTTTCTATCTTCCACTAAATAACATTCCTGTACTAGATTCAATACATACTTTATTATTTTGATTATATAATCTTTGTTAATCAAGATTTACTATTGTACTAATAATCAACACATAAAGCAATTATGAGAAATATTTAAAATGTTTTAGAAACTACCGTTTATAACTATTAATAGAAGATGCAATTTTATATAGGCCATTGAAAGAATAGAATAAGATTATCAGTTGTATTATAGTCTTGTTTTAGAATATCATAATCAATTTTTCCTAATTTATAATTCTTATAAAAAGTGTTTTAAGGAACTAACTTGTAATATATAGAGACTGTTACATGTTGTTACATGCTCAAAAGAACAAGTACAACCAGTGCTGGTGTGGTTGCATGAAGAAAGAGACTCTAATTCATTATTGGTGGGAATGTTGACTGCACTGGAATTTTGGAAAAAAGTATTAACATTTCTTGAAAAACTAGAAATAGAGCTCCCTTTTGAACAATTAATACCACTTCTGGGAATATAACCTACAGACCCAATAATACACAGTAGAGGTACCATCTTAGCTTCTATACTCATTGCGGACCACTCACAGTAACAAGAATTCACTTCCAGGAATATATCTGCAGACCCAAAAATACACGTAAGAAACATATCTGCACTTCTATGTTCATTTCACCACTATTCACAATAGCCAGAATCTGGAAATAGCCTGATTCCAAACAACAGACAATTGAATAAAGAAACTGGAACAACTGCACAATGGAATACTATACAAGGAAATACATCAAATACAACTGGGGGTACATAGGCAGAACTCTCCATGATATGGAAAAGAGTTATCTTCAAAGATTAGTGGCTTTTGGACAAAGAAATAGAAGTGAAGATAAACAAATTGAATGCTTTAATGAAAGTTTATGCACTGTAAAATCAAACAACAAAAATTTAAATCTTTGTACTTTATGGAACAAAATATTCTCTCACCATATTTCTAAGCAATGACAAAATTCCAAAATATATTAATTACTTAATATTACTAAAAGTCAAGATAAATCCAAGAAAAATATGAGAGGAAGTTAAAATATTACTCTCTAAAGAACATATAAATTGAGGTCCCTTTGAACTATGAGCACCACTTCTGGAAATATAATCTACAAACCCCAAAATACAAAAATACACAGTAGAAGTGCCATATATATATATATAGATATAGATATATATATAGATATATACATATATATAGCATGATGATAGATAGAGAGATAGATAGATAGATAGAGCACTGTATATAAGTTATATATACACATATATAACTTAAAATAAGTGTTAAGCTAACTTAGTTATATATATGCATATATATATATATATATATATATATACAATATCTCCAACTAAGTTAGCTTAAAAATGTGTGGCACCACTGAATACAAGGAAAAATTAAAAGTAAAATATCAAGGAATGTGAATGGCCACTTCCAGAATTCAGAAACATGCTGAAGTGGGAGTATATGGCAAAAAATAAACCATAATCCATTCTTCATATTGTAGCTGTTTGGCTTAGTCTCTGTGAGACCAATAGGGAGACTTGTCAAAAAATAAAGTTTGAAATTACATACTCAACTCCAGACTCAACTCCAGACTCACAGACATGGGGCAGAGCTGCAACTGGGTCTCTCTGTGCCTAGACGCTCATGAGGCGCCCGGGAGGGATGGCGGGTTCTATCCCTGGCCCGCCACCCCAGCAGAGCCCTCCCAACAAGCCAGACGACTCCCACTCCATGAGGGCCTCCATTTTCCATATCCGGACTTCCCCCTCGTCAGAACTCCACCCAGCAGACCAGACTATCACAGCCCGGTTTGCGCGGCTCTTTATATTCCTGGAGCAAGCAGGTGCCCTTGGGCTCTACTTGCATGAGACAGGACATGTGGAGATGTTACTGGTGCCCGCATGAGCAAATTGATGATGAACGGAAGACAGTGATACTGTGATACAGTGACAAGGAGAGACTACTTATTGGAATCAGTCAAACACATACACAAACACACACACACACACACACACACAAGTTCAAAAATAATGTTTGCACTCCCATGTTCATGGAAGTGCTCTCCACAGTAGTCAAGATCATAAAACACAATTGGCAAAAAATAGGTGAGTTAATAAAGAAATTGTCATACATATGCACAATAAAAAACTATTCAGCTCAGAGAAAAGATGAGACTTCGTAGTTAGTTGTAACTTGAATTAAACTAGAAATGTCTAATGCAAAATAATTAGGCAAAGGAAAAATGTAAAATACCAAACAATGTCTCTCACATATGGGGTATAAAGAAATAAAAATGTTCAATGATATCAGCCTAAGAGTTTATGTGCACAATGTGTTTTCTTAGTGTGAAGTCAGAGATGTCAGGCATTACATATAATGGTGGAAGGATAATGTACTCTGGTGGTGGAGAGTACTAACGTTTCAGCAATACAAAGTCAGAAATCTTATTTTGACAATGTATACCTAAAAATGAATCTTAGATTAACTGTCAAAATAATATTATTGTTAGTAGTAGTAGTAATAATAGTGTTCAGGGAGCTACATGATGTAGGGAAAGTTTTAAGATTGGTGGAAAAGAATTTCCAGAAAATAATAGCAAGATAATGTCAAATTTCAGTTTATACTTTCAAACTCAAGTCAATGTATTTCAAATATTTTCACAAAATTATATATAATTATATATGCATATATTCATTTGTAAATATATTCATGAATATATGTCAAAGTATATATATTATGTATAAAATTTGCCTTATTTAATTTAAGTATAACAAAATTTCTAGCAACATTAAAGACATTAAAACTACTTTATCCTTTTTGTCCCACTTTCTTTGACTACAGTACTTGGTAAAATTATTTTTATTTTTTTTCTTTTGGGGTCATACCTGGCGATGCTCAGGGGTTACTCCTGGCTCTGCACTGAGGAATTACTCCTGGCAGTGCTCGGGTGCCATATGGGATACCTGGGATCCAACCGGGTCAGCCTCACGCGAGTCAAATGCCCTACCCGTTGGACTATCGCTCCGGCCCCTCAAATTTTAAGCTCAGCTTTTGTTACTTTTTATGAATCTAAGCTTTTTTAATTTATTTTTTAAAAATATTTTATTATACCACCATAAGATATACAATTGCAAAGATTGTAATTGTAATTGATGTTTGGGTATTGGTCATACAGTGTTCCAGCACCCATCTCTCCACCAGTGCCCATTTCCCACTACCAATGTCCCCAATTCCCTCCCCCTCATCTAGCCTGCCTCTATGGCAGATTCTTTATCTCTTCTCTCTCTCTCTCACTCTCTCTCTCCTTCTTTGTCTTTTCCTTCTCTTACACATTGTAGATTACAAATAAGCTCAGCTATTTTTTAGAAAAAAACATTTTATAATCAAGATTTCTTTATGTAAAATGCTTTAAGACTAAATTGGTAACAAAGTACTCACTAGCATCCTGTTTTAGGCCATTTGCCAGTAAAATGGTATCTAACTTCTTGAAGAGTTCAAAAGTTGTTGACGGGTCAGAGCGATAGTACAGCGGGCAGGCATTTGATTTGCATGCAGCCAACCTGGCTTCCTTTATCCCTGACTTCCTATATCGTCCATCATAAACCCCAAGAGTAACTTTGATTCTAGAGTCAAGAGGAACCAGTAACCCTGAGCATCGCCTGGTGTGACCCCTGCGACCCCCCCCAAAAAAAAAACTTTGTTGAGTTTTATTTAATGCTTAAGAACTATCTATTACATCTTTATTCTCCCAGTAGCTTCCTACAGATGTCCCCTGATATGGAGTATCAGATACTCTATAAGTTGTAAATTTATTTTTTTGTTCAGAGCTTAGTCTTTGAAGCTTGAGCTTTCCTGGGCTGAACAGTGAAATTAGAACTTGACTTCTCCCATCTCTCAGGGTATATTCCTAAGATTTGTGGTCTTTAGGTGGGAATTTCCACAACAAGATATTCTTATATTTAGTCTATATGAATCCACATTTAGGGGTCACATGCTCATGAAATATATATTTAAAAACTTATCTAAAATAACCTCCATTCAATATAAACAGAATTCATGATAATTTTGTATTTTATTTAAAATAAGCAATGTATTATTAAGAAGGCTAATTATTTTTGTTTACTGATTTTTTTAGAGACTTGGACTTTTCAATGATATAAGCTGTTGGATAACAGGCCTAGCTAGCTTGGGAGCTTTGCTGTTTTATCACTCACAGTTTAATCTATTTACATGTTCTTAAGTCAGGGTTCATACTAATGAGATCTCTCTTCTGTCTAAACACTGTTGGAGGATATGACAGTTACAGAATTCACTTAGAGTCTGAATAAGTAACTTCTGAAATATCATTATATATCTTTCAAACTCGAATCAATGTATTTCGAATATTTTCACAATATTATGTATAATTATATATACATATATAATTGATGTTTGGGTTATAACTTCTGTGTTATCTAGATTGGGCACAACTCTTCTTTATACCCACTGATCACAGTGTGAGACAGTTAAAATTCCTTATTTAAAAGTCAAGTTTTATTTCATTTCTTTACTGGAACAGGAAAATGCATTTTGCTTTATTTGGTAAAAATTTATGACACAACTAGAAAGTAAATATCTAAATTTATTAAACAGATGTGATTGTCTTGACTCAATACAACTGAATTTATAAAATGTTTGCCATTCATGACATGGCTGAACTCATGTCAGCCAGAGTCACTGAAAAAAAAAGTACTGCCTAAACTATATTGAAAATAACATAAAATAAAGCATGTTTTGGACTGCTACCCTGTTTCTCATATAGCAGACAAAACAGATGGTTACCAAAAAAATAAGTAAACAACCTGAAAAAAAGTAAAGGTGTTTGCTACATGAGAGAAATACAAAAAATGAACTTCACCAAAATTACTACAATCACTACGTAGGAGGCCACAGTTAAAAGACTTCTCATCACGAGACTCTTCATCTCTGTGCTGCCTTAGACCTAAAAGAAGGTAACACCCATATCTTCCAACCCACTTTTTCTCATCTTAAGTAACTTTCAGATACCACTTTAACCTTTTGTTTTCTAATTATGTATTGACTTGCTGACGTAATATTGATTCTATGTGAACTACTTTTTAGCCTTTCATAAAGAACCTGTAATTCAGTTAAGCAGAATCAGCTTGTGCCTAACGTCAAATGTTATGATCAGTTGGATAATTTTTGTTTGATGTGTTCTGCTTAAGCTGTCTGTGGAAGGACACAATTCTTAGATGTTACGGTTCAAATGATATGAAAGCAAATACTTGGCTCAAGACACAAGGAAGTTAGAAGATCTAGTCTGATTTTTAATATGAACTCTAATCTTTTGCAAGCAAATTATATTTACATATTTTATATTGTAAAATATTTCAATATCAGTTTATATAAAATACTTGAATTACCAATAAAAGATTTCATTCAAAAGAAAAAGTTGATTTGGACCACGAATGTGACTCAGTGGTGAAGCACACACTCTTATAAATGTAAAGGAGTGACTTAGATGTGCAAAGCAGAAATAAAACATTATTTATTTTAATAATGAAAACATTCTTTTGAGGACATGAATGTGTCTATATCATAAAAATTTTTGCCCAGAATCTCTATGTTAAAATATGATATTTTAGCAAGTTAGATAATTATCATCAAAATACTTTTTCAAACTTTAACATTTTTATTGTTAGGCTCCTGGGTGGTGAGGTGATAGAGCTGCATTGCAAGTATAAATAACACTAGTGAAACTGTAGTAAGACATAATAACAAATCAGTCAATCAATATTACTAGTTATATGGAGAAAAACTAGGAACATATACTGCTTTTTTTCCCAAGTCTACTTTCTGCGCTTTTACTTTTATCGATTATTTTATTTTCTTTTTGGGTCACACCCAGCAATACTTAGGGATTACTCCTGGCTCTGCACTCAGGATTTCTCCTGGAGGTGCTTGAGGGACCATATGGCATGCCATAGGTTGCATGGAAGGCAAACGCCCTACCCACTGTGCTATCACTCTGGCCCCTATCTATTGTCTTTCTTAATCTTTCTCATGACTCTAACTCATGGTAGTAGGAATTAAGGAGCCTAGATCTGGAAAACAGAGGACACCTTATTTTCATTTTTAGCTCTTCAAGATCCAAAACATTCACTCTTTAGATATTGCTTAAATTTTTTTAAACTTTCTACTTACATACTTAATTTACAACGAAGGGGCCAGTAATGTGAAGAGGGAAGAAGATCTCTTCAATAAGCAATGCTGAATAAAACTGAATAGCCACATGCCATCAAAGAAAATTACAGCCCTAAACCACCTCATTCACATTGTATTAATTCAAAATGTACTAAAGACTTGGATATTATATCTGCTTTTATAAAATCCATTAAGGAAAACATTATAAGAACACTACAAGTTCTGGTCCTCAGAGAAATCTGTAATGATATATTCCCTACCAGTTTTCATTGCTGCAGAACTGGAAAGAACACAAGCAATCAGCCATAGGTGATTTGTTAATAAAAGTGGTATTATATGATATAGAATAATATTCAACTATGAAAATGATGGAATTATTCAATTTACTGCAACTTGAATGTAATTGGAGGGGATTCATGCAAGTGAAGTCAGAAGAAAAAAATCATTCTAGATGAAACCGAGAGGAAATCTTCCTCAGAATGACTTCACAGATCATGACTGAATCAGCAGAGCAAACACCCAAGCTATGAATCTGTCTCAATAAATGGACACTGCATTCAGTAGGTGCACTACTACCTTTGTGAAGGAGTCCACTAAGAAAATAATAATTCAAACTCAGTTTCCAAATTGTTTTTTTCTCAGCCTAACCTAATTGAAATCGTGCTGACTTGCCAAATATCCTTACTTGTAATATTAATTATTTAATTAGTTAAGTGGGATAAAAATATGGAGTGTAAACATATGGCTTTTAAAACAAATACTAGCAATTTTTATGTATAAGCATGATAGTTAATATACTGTAAAGTAAATTTGACCAAACTGACTTTGACAACTACTCTGTTATACATTACAAGATAGAACTAATCACCAGTAATCACTATAGGATTGTTAAAAAACAATCTATTTTGTGAGTATATCACATAGCATAAAAATATGTGGCTTATGTTAACCTAAAGGAATACTTAAATTATAACATGATCTTTCCAATACTGTCAACGAAGCATTAGTAATTACATTTTCCTTTCTGCTACATATTAATAAAGACGGAACTCATTTACCCTTTAAGATGGAGAAGAGCAGGCAGTTTCTTTTGTACCTTACTAAGAACAGAGGAAAGCAAGAGTGCCCTATAATAATCGCCTGAGTGAAGAGCAACAGGAAGTCAGAGTTTGGGTGATAGTTAAGAACCTGGTCAGGTAATGACAAAATGGGAGTTTCCTAAGACTCACCAATGGGAAAAGACACTAAAAATCAAAGTAATCTAATAGGACTTGGGAAATCAACTGTGAAAATATCTGGGAATATTTAAGATAGAATGGTGTTCTACCTCAACTAATTTTTAAAGAACTTAGACCACATCTATGTAAGGCTGGAAATGAAGCAAATATTGCTGGTAGGATGAGGTGAACTTGATCAAACTTCCGCTATTCTTGTTGAAATCAAATAATAAGGCTTGAATAGAAAATAATCCCCAAATCACTTATTTATCTGTCAGCTTAGTTGTGAAATGTCACTCGAATGTCTCATGTAGTAATTCAGTTATTTAATATACGGTTTGAAATATATAGCCCTCCCCATCAAAATACTAACGTTATTCAATTTTATATAGGTTACTACTTTAATTTGTCAGGAAAACAAGAGTTTAACTTTTGAGGGTTAGAAAGGGATGCAAATCTCCAGTGCTCTGGAACAAATCTATATTCAATAATACTTAGTACACTAATGGTGAGTCCAAATTCAAGGCATCACATACCTGGTTTCCTACCTGAACATTTCTGACACAACATTCACAGATTCAAGCATGCTCCCTCATTGGGAATATATGATGATTGCTCAAACTGATTTGATAAAAGGTGAAAATTTGTTTATTTTAAGTAATAACAAGGTTAGGAATTCTGTACATCTTAATAAATGTGTGTTTGCGAATTTAAGAGTGAATTTTTTTCTTATACCTTTAGTTTCTTCTTTAAATAATCCTATTTTGGCAAATCAAGTAACTTCACATTGCACAGAATAGATTCCAACCAAGAACAAATGTTTTTGCTTATAATAGAGAATTTTAACAGAATAAATTCAATAGGGAATAAGATACATTGGTAGGTTTTATTCTCATATATATAATAATGGAAAAAATGTGTAGTATTAAGAATGAAGTAGGGTGACTAAAAAAAAGAGTATAACTCAGATTTTAGGTGCCTTGGCATAAAAATATAGGTTTTTATCAAATTGAATTTTTTCTATAGATATTAGTAAATCATGTTTCCATTTTGTGTAATTAAAAGTAATTACGATTTTTAAAAATTTTTCATTATACCACCATGAGATGTTTAATTGCAAAGCATTAATGGTTGGCTTTAGACTTACATGTCTCCAGACCTATCCCTCCATCAATGCAACTTTCCCAAAACAATGACCCTGGATTCACACAACCAGCTGTTGCTTCTTCTTCTTTTTCTTCTTCTTCTTTTTCTTCTTCTTCTTCTTCTTCTTCTTCTTCTTCTTCTTCTTCTTCTTCTTCTTCTTCTTCTTCTTCTTCTTCTTCTTCTTCTTCTTCTTCTTCTTCTTCTTCTTCTTCTCCTCCTCCTCCTCCTCCTCCTCCTCCTCCTCCTCCTCCTCCTCCTCCTCCTCCTCCTCTTCTCCTTCTTCTTCTTCTTCTTCTTCTTCTTCTTCTTCTTTCTTCTTCTTCCCCTTCCCATTCCCTTCATCTCCTTCCCTTTCCCCTTTCCCTTCCTGTACCCTTCCCTTCTCCTTCTCCTCCTCATCCTTCTTCTCCCTCCTGCTCTCCTCCTTCTCCTTATCCTTCTCGCTTCTCCTTTTCCCCTTCTCCTCTTTCTCCTCCTTCTCCTCTTCCTCCTCCTCCTCTTCTTCTCCTTCTCCTCCTTCTTCTTTCTCCTTCTCCTTCTCCTCCTTCTTCTTAACTTCTTCTTTCTTCATCTTCTTCCTCTTCTTCCTCTTCTTCTTTTTTCTTCTTCCTCTTCTTAATTTCTACTTCTCCTTTTCCTCTTCTTTCCTTTCTTTTCCTCTTCTTC